>CADWAF010001812.1:0-14333 GCA_902984215.1 Willaertia magna
TTATTGTTCTTTCTTGCTTCTTCCGTTTTACTCAAAAAGTTCTTTAAGAGATCTTCTTCATTAGGTTTTGCACCGTTATTAACATTGTTTTGTTGATTGTTAATGGAAGGATAAGGCTGAAATCTAGTCTCCGACCTTTCCGATGATGAAGATTTAGGTAATTTTCTTTTTAATTATTTATAAATACAAGTTAATCCTCTTCTTTCACAAGTACTACAGGAAGGTAGTTTTTTATCACATTTCTTATGGATTTGTTTACACTTTTCACAAGAAATTGGATGAAAATGTTGTTCCTCCTCTTCTTTATTAACTATTATTGATTTATTGTTTGTAGTATTGTTAATAATGGATTGTTTCACCACATTGTTATGTTGTGGATGTTCATTAGTGATCGAAAAGGCTCTAAGAAGAGAACTTCCGAAAATCAGACTTTCATTTGGGGTATTCATTATTTTTTATAATGATATAATAACTGGTTATTAAATTACTTTGTTGATTACCTTAGAGCTAAAATTTAGCCTTTGTTTAAATGGTTGGTGTGCGTACTATCTATCAAATCATCTACATTGTGCTTGCTTTCTTGTTTGCTATCAACAGAAAATCAATTTTTTATTTTTATTTTTATTTTTCCCGCCAGTTTTTGTTAGCGCATTTGTAATAAACAGTTTTGTAAAGTCTTTAAAAAATAAAACAGTTTAAATTACACATAACTATACAAACTATCATTGTAAATTACAACAACTATTTGCTTTTTGTTCAATTCCAACCTCAATTTCAGAACCATCATGATATTTAGATTCCCATAAAACTATGCGTGTATTATTTCCTTTTTGATTTTTTAGGCAATTAATTAAATCATTGTAATTGGAATTTGAAATAAAATAGCCAGAGAAATAATCAACTTCCAATCCCTCAAAAGAAGAATTATTAGTTGAGGAAAGTAAATATAAATTCTTTTGATATATTGAAATGTGACATTCACCTTTCATTCTATACTTTTGTGTTTCAACATTATTTGTAGTTGTGTCACAATTATTTTTTTGTAAATTAAATATTAATTTTTTAATTCGATCAAACATTTTATTTGACAATCTTGCTTCAAATGAATCTCCACCACTTTTTGTAAAATATATTAAATTATTTTATTGTAAAATATGTATAAAATGACATATATTTGGATTAACTTACCTATAATTACCGGAACAAGATTCCATTTTAGTAATTGGATCATAAACAAAATGATAATAAATTGAATTGTCACTTTCTTCTTCTTTCCAACCTAAAATATAATATTCATTACCTACGCCATCGGAAATTGAAAATAATAATTTATCGTGTTCAAATGGTTCGCAATCGAAATGATTAGAGAAATTCATTGTTTTTAATGTAACTGCCTTTATTGAGCTAGGTTATTTTTTTTGTGGAAATAAAATCTAAGTTTAAATTTCTCTTCTTTTTTTAGACAATGCTTAATCTTATGGAAGTTGGTTCTATTGAATTAAAATAAACATTTTTTAATCTAGTGCTGAAAAGCATTAAAAAAATAATATTTTTCCCATAACAGGAAAAACATTAAAAGTGATCACAGTTTATTAAATTAGTAATTAAGTACGTTAATTTATGGTCTTGAGATGTTGTATTATAATTAAATTAATTATTTCATTTAATTATTATACTCAATTATGTTATATTTACTTACTTTAATGGACTTTAGATTAATAGTTTTTAAATAATAAATAATAAAATTTAAAATTAATTTATATAATTATATAAATTTTAATTTAGAAAATAATATAAACAATAATATATAAAATAATTTATAAAAATATTAATTTAAAAAATTATTTTAAAAAATTATTAAAATGTATATTGTTGATATAGTTTAAATTTTTTTTATAATTAAAAGATATATAATTTTGATAAAATTATATTTAAAAGATAATATTTTAATTTTAAATAAAATTTATTATAATTTATATATTTAAAATAATTTATTATAAAAATTATTAAATAAAAATAAAATAATTTTATTTTTATTAAGATATAATATTTAAAATTTTAATTTAATTAAAAATATTAAAATTAAAAGTTTATATTGTAATAATATATATGTTAACTTTTAATTTTAATTTATGTTTTTATTATAAAATAAATAAAATTAATAAATAATTTTATTTAAATTTAGTTTTAATTATAAATAATTTATAAAATAACATTAAAAATATAAAAGGTTTAATAAATTTAATTTAAAAAATTTAAAGATTTAATTAAATTTTTTTTTATTAATTTTAAATAATTTTTTTTTGAAATTAAAGTTAATTAATAAAAAAAATAATAAAATTATTTTAAATATTGATTTAAATATAATAAAAAAATATAAATTTTATTAAATTTTTTTTATGTGTTTGTTTTTTAAAATAAAAAAATAATATTAAAAAAATATTAAATAAAAAAAATAAAAATTAATTTTTAATAATCATTTATTATTTAAAAAAAAATAATTTTTTAGTTTTATTAAAAGTTAGATTTGTGTAGTAAAGAGGAAAAGATGTTTAAAACATTAAATTTATACAAATTTTTTATTTTAAAACAATTAAATAATTACTATAATAACCAATTAAAATTATTTTTAACTATTATAATGTCAATTAAAATGTAAAAGTAAATATTATTATAGGATTTTAATTAATTAATAAGGTAAACTAGATTAAAAATGTTTTTTTTTTTAAAAAATATATTAATTAAACTTGATAACTTAATAATTTTAACTGTTAACCTTTTGATTTAATAAATATATCAGTTTTAATATTTTTATTTTAGAATAATTTATTATATTTATATTTTTAATAACCTTTATAAACAAAATTAATATCAATCAATTATTTTTATAACACTTTTTTTTTTAAAAAAATAGTAAATTAATTATTTTTTTAATATTTTTAAATATAAAAAACATTATTTAAATCTCTTAAATTAATTAAATTTATTATATTTATCTTATAATATTATATTAAATTAAAAATCATGTTATTTAATAATATAAACTATTATCTTTAAAATTACTAATATCATTAATTTTTAATTCATTAATATTTTTTAAAACATTAATATTGTTAATATAATTTATATTATATATTAATTCTTTTAAATTAATTAAATATTTAATATAATTTTTTTTATACTTTTATTTTTTAAATAACTTTTTACCTAAATTTTTTTTTAAAATGATAATTCTTTATAATAAAAATTATTATCTCTATAAACTATATTAAATTATCAAATAAAACCACCAAAATATATATATAATAATAATACTTATTTACTTTTAGAAAAGAATGATAATAATTATAATTTATTATATAAGTTTATTAATTTTAAAAATTTATTAATAAATTATTTTTTGAATAATATTAAGTTTATCAATAATTTTCTTAATTTAGAAAAACTTTATATTAGTAATTTATACTTACTAAATATAATTTTTAATAATAACTGTTTTTTAAATTTAATATAATTAATTGTTTTAAAGGTTTATAAAATAAAAATTAATAATAATTATATTAAAAATTTAACTAATTTAACATCATAATACAGAAAAATATTTGTATTGTTTAAAAAATTAGTTATTTTAAATATTTATAATATAAATATAAATAATAATAACTTAAATTATTTATAAAATTTAAAAAAATTATATATTTCATATTGTTATATAATAAAAAAATATTTTATAAATTTTATTAATTTAAAAAAATTAATTACACATTTTAATTCTATAAATATATTACAACATTAATCAATTTAAAATATGCATACTTCTTTAAATAAAATATAAAAATATTTTCAATAACATAGTTTATTAATTTTAAATATTTAGATTTATTTTATATTGTTTATAATGGTTATTATTTTATAAATTTAGTTAATTTAAATAATAAATTATTATTATTTTATTAATATTATTAATTTCAATATTGAAATTAATTTTTATTTTTATTATTATTTTTATTTTTATTATTATTATAATTTTTATTATTCTCATCATTTTTATAAAAGATTAAAGAAGAATTAATATTAAAAATATAAAATTTTTATTCATTTTTATAAATATTTTCAATAATAATATTTTAATTTTTTTAATTTTTTAATTATTTATTTTTATTTATTTAATATTAAGTATTATTATTATTATTATTAATAAGTATAATAATTTTTTTAGTTTATAAAAGAATGTTTTTATAAAAAATTATTAAAGATTTTTTATTTTAATATTTATTTTAACAATAAAAAGATTAGAGTTAATTTTAAATTTTTTATTTATTTTTTCTTTTCAATATATTAATTAATATTTTTTCTTTAAATTTTTTCTATTTAATTAAATAAAACATATAATCTTAGCAGTTCCATAGTTTTTTTAAGGAAAAAACAAGGGTTTTTTTTATAAAAATTTATAAAATCTATATAAATTATATTATTAACTATATAATTTATACTTTTAAAAAATTTTTTACTTTTGTGCAAAATAACTTTTTAAAAAAATTAAAAATTAAAATTGTTTGAAAAAGTATATAAATTTATACTTTTTTTTTATTGTTGTTAGATGGAATTATTTTTATTTAAATAGAATATTTACAATATTTACTTAATCTTTTTTATTTAGTTTTATTTACAAAGTATTTATTATTATTTTCAATCTATTTATCAATTAATTTATTTAAGTTTTAAAATGATGTCTATTAGTAATATAAGGGGTATTAAAAGTATTGTGTAAATTATAAATAAAATTAATGCTTTTAGATTTTTCATATTTTTATTTTAAAATATCAGAATTATTATTATTATTATGTGATCTAGATAAATAATTGAAAATTATTTTATTAATTTCTTCATTAAAACCACCAATATTGTGTACCATATATTGTATAAAGCTATTATTATTTTTATTTCAATAGTTAAAAAGTAAAAATTAATTCAATATAACTACAATAATTATTTTAAAATAATAAAAATTACTAATAAAATGTTCTTACAGTTATTAAATAGAGTAAAATTATTAATTTTAAGGGTAAAATAATAATTATATAAATAAATAATTCAAAAAGTAGTCTAAAATTTCTATAATATGCTTTAGTTTTAAAGAT
Source organism: Willaertia magna (assembly GCA_902984215.1). Classification (NCBI taxonomy): domain Eukaryota; phylum Heterolobosea; class Eutetramitea; order Acrasida; family Naegleriidae; genus Willaertia; species Willaertia magna. Next base: position 5,142 of record CADWAF010001812.1, read on the forward strand.
AACTTTTTTAGTAAATCTTAAAAATTGAAAGTCATAATTATAATAAGTTAGTACTAAAATATTAAAAATTTAAACAAAATTGTAAAGAGTTTGTTTTTTTTCTTAAATTTTTATTAATAAAAAAAAACAATTTTAATTAATCTTAAAATGTACAACTATATAAAAACTATTCAAATATAAAGACAAACTATTTTAAAAATATATCATAGACTGTTAATTATATAGAGTTTATTTTTTCAATATTTAAAAGGTTAATAATTAGAAACAACTAATAAAATCTAAAAGCAATATAAATTTATATAAATTTAATTTAAAAAAAGTACAAATTTATATAAATTAATTTAATAAAAACAGTATAAATTTATACTGTTTAATTAAAAAAAAGTATAAATTCATATAAATTTTACAGACTATCAGTAATTTTTTTTATTTTAATTTAAAGTACAGACTAAAAAGATATATAAAAACTTTATATTTAAAAAATATTTTTTTTAAATATCAAAATCAAAAACTACTCTTTTGAATATCAAAATTATAATTGTTTATATAAAAAAACAATTAATCATTAGTTCACCTATTTCTATTACGAATGTAGCTTAATAATTTAATGTGAAACCTCTTTTTACAATAAAGTAGCTCAAAAGTAAGCATTAAAAAAACTTGATTACTAAAATATTTATAAACATTATAGTTATTATTTTTAAATATTAATAAAACCAAACATTAAACTTACCTATTTTAAATATTTAATTCTAATATAATAAAATTCTTAACAAATTTATTAACATCCTTTAAATCTAAAATCATTAAAATAATAATTATTATTAAACTTTATACTTACATTTTGTAAGATATTTGTTTTGTTGAAATAAATAGATTTTGGAAACCGTTAAAATTTTAAAAAAACTGATTTCTTTTAAATAAATAGTGTAAACTGATAGAATTTTATTGGTAAAAATAAGATTTATTTTTTAATAGTTAAAATTTTTAAAATAATTTTTTTAATTTAAAAAAATAAGACAACTTTATTGTATTTTATTCTATAATAACATTATTAATAACACAACAACAACATTCATCATCATCACCATTATAACAATAAATCAACAACAATAACAACATCATCATCAAACAACAAAAAAACAAGAATTTTATAATTTAAAAGTGTTTTTTAGTAAATTTCTTAGTACTATAAATATTTTATAACAAAAAAAAGTAATTTTATTAGTTTTTTTAAAAGAGAATTATGAAGATAGAAGTATTTTTTTTTTTAGTTTTTATATATAGAAGAAAAAAAATATTCTTTTATATAATATCCAAAAACAAGTAAAGCAATTAAAAAAATTCATTAGATTTAAGTAAATAGTTAATTTTTGTTAATTCAATTAATTTAATTTAAACTTATATAAATTTATACTTGTTTTAACAAAAACAAAGACTTTGATTATGTTTAAAAATAAGCATAATAATGATTTTAAACTTAGTACTTTAAAAAAACTTTATAATATAATACTCTTTAAAAAGATTATAGTTTAAGTTTATTATAGTATTTATATTACTATAATTAAAGCAACTCTTTAAAACTATTTTTTAAAACAATTAATAAATAAGTTTATTTGTTTATTTTATTATTATATTGCATTATTTATGATATTTCTTAAAAGAATTTTTTTGATTTGTTTTTATAATAACAATTTTAAGGCTAAAGGTTTTGATTTAATTAAATAATTAATAATTACTTATAAAACAATTTTATTATTAACAAAGACAAATAACTATATTTGGGTTTTAGATAATGTAAATGAAGGTAAGTTTTTTTTAAATTAAATTATATAAATTTATACTTGTTTTAATATTTAAGACATAATATTTTTAAAATCTATTGTTTTAAAATTAAATGTAGATTAGAAAGTTTTACTATTGTTTTCAAAATGAATTAGTTTTAGGTTGTAAGATAAATAAAAAAAAGAAATAGCTGAATTTGCTTTAAATTTTTACAATAAATTAATAAGTAGATTTTATGATATATTTGATGATTTTATTTGAATTATTATTATCTAATGATTTATTAACATTTTTTTAATATATTTCCTAATACAAGTATTTTTTTAATTAAGGTACTAAATAATGAATTTATAAAGGTATTTAGTAATAAAAACAAATATAATCAACAAATTTTTAACAAAGTTATTTATGACTTGACTTATGAATTTTTGATAAAAATTATAATATAAAGTTATCACTTAAAAATTTATAACTATTAATTAACAACTTATATAATACTTTTAATAATTTTAATACTACATATGTTTTTTTTACAAATATTATGATAAGTACAATTTTTTTAATGTTTTGAAAGAAAGAGTAGAAAAAAATAAGAAAAAATATTTTAGTTTTTATTTTTAAGTTTAATGTAAAATTTATCCAAAAACTATTACTAAACTGCTTATCATAAGTTTGAGAATATAGTTATTATTTTTTAAATAAATTATTTTTTAATTAATAGTATATTATAATATTTTATATAAATATTTTAAAAATATCTTTAATTTTAAATACAAGTTTTAAATTATGCAAAGTTATAAATATTATTAATAAATTATTATCTTTATATATATTTTTAATATATTTAAATCAATATTTCAATTTATTATTATCATTATAATATAAACAATATAAATTATTATCTTTTTGTTTGTATTTTAAATATAATTTATTATTATCCATATTTTTAATAATATTTTTTAATAATTTAATTATAACATTATTAATTATTATATATTTGAAATTGTTAATTAGTTATTTATTTTTATAAAAATAAATTAAATTAAAATATTCTATATAATATTCTAAAAATTCAATACTTATATATAAATTTAATATATAATTATTTTTGTTTAAAAATAATATGATAATTTAAAATTTAAATTAAAAACAATATTAATTAATAAATTTAATTAAAATAAAATTAAAAAATATAAAAAATTATTTTTAAAAGATTATAATAAAAAAGTAATATTATATTTAAATATTAAAACTAAAGAAATAATAAAATAAAATATAAAAAATAATTTAAAATATAAATTAAATAAATATTTATTAAAAAAAGTAAAAATTAAATATATTATATAATAATTATATATATTATTATAAATACTATTAAAAATTAGAAAATTTATAAATATTTAAGAAGAACAATAAATAATATATTAATGAAAAATAATATATTTTTTTATTGTAAAATAAAAAATAAAAAGATTTATTGAAAGTTTATTATAAAAATTTAAATAAATTATTAATATTATTTAATATATTTTTAAACAATAAAAGTGTTATTTTATTTTAAATAAAATATACCACATTAAAAATAATAAATATTTTTAATATTATTAACATTATATAGATATTAATATAATTTAAGAAATAAATAAATAATAAATATGATAGCTTATAATAATGTGTTTAAAGATAGAGTTATTTTTAATTTATTTATTTATTAACTAGTATCACTTTATATTATTATGGTTATGTATTATAATAATAATGATTTATTAAAAAAAATATTAAATTATATTTATATTTTAAAATTATAAAATTAATAGTTTTTATAAAATATATTAATAATATAAAAAGACTTTATAAAAAATAATTTAGATTAATATTTTTAAATTAATATTTTAATAGTTTTATTAAAAAAATTTAATATTTAACAAGTAAATAGTTATAATTATTTATTTAATAAATCTATTTTATTTAATTATTATATTAATATGATATAACTTTATTTAAATTTTTAATAAATTTATTTTTTATCTATATTTTCTCTTTCTATTTTAAATAGTTATTTTTTTTAGTATTTTTTTATAAATTAAATCTAAAAATTAAACCTTAAACTCTACATAACAATCTAATTATTTAAGGACGCAAAAAATAAAAAAAAGATAAGAAACTTATGGTTTGTTAAAATAATAATAAATTTTAAGTTAAACTAATTATTTTTACTTCTTTTATTGAATCACAATCCATTTTATCGTTATTTAAAATTATATTTTTATCATTAAAGTCTAAATTTTCTTCTTTTTTTAACTTTGTGTTTCTTTTTGTTGTCAAAAGGGATAATTAAAGATAAATTATTGTTAACTTTTAATCTATATGTTGAAAGAAATGTTGAAAGAAATATTGAATGAAAGATTGTAACTAAAAATTTTATAAGGTTTAATTTCTTTTTATAAATTAAAATAACAATAAAGATTACAATAAAATTTACAAAAATTTATACCATTTAACCTATTATATTTAATATTTGCTATCTTATTATAGTTAGAGCATTTAATTAATTATTTTGTAACATTTTCATTTTTTTTTATAAAATTACTTTTTCTAAGTAGTAAATGTTTAAATGATATAATTTTTGTTAGATAATTAGTTTTAAATTTAAATTTTAAAGTTGAGTTTTTATATTTTATAATATTTTTCCTGTTTATTGTAGGTAAATAATTATTAATAAACTATTCAATATCATTATTATTTCCAAAGTAATCTGTAATTATAAACAAGAGTATAAGGAAAAAAGTGAATTTTTAAAGTTTATTAAAAATATTTTATACTTTGATTTATATTAGAATTTATAGGTTTTTATGTTAATAAATTTAAAAGAAAAAAATAATAAATATTTTTTTAAAGAAAAAAATAATAAATATTAAATTCAATATTAACTATAATAATAATTTTAAATATAATAAAATTGAAGTTCCTATGTTTAATGAAAAAACTATTATGATTGTAATGAAATTTATTAATTATTAAAAAGGTGAATTTATAGTTTTAAGTTGTTTGTTGTTTATTAAATAAGTGTTGAATTTCTTTGTGAGATAATAATTTAATAATAAATTTTAAAGATTATATTTATATTAATTTTTTTCTTTATTATTTATATAATAAAAAATATTATAAAAAATACTATGAATTCTTTAAGAATATTATATAAAATCAGTTTTAATAAATTAATTAATTATAAAACTTTTTATAATATTAATATTATATTCAATAAAATTGTAAGCATTATTTTAATTAATTCAAGATTTTTTGAATTTATTTTAAATAAAAATATAAAAAACAGAATATAAATTAAAATAAATATATTTAAAAATAAAGTTGTAACAAAAGTAGTTTTTATTTTATGTTTTTATTTTAAGTATTTATAGAGAATATTAATAAATTGTATAATAATGTATAATTATTTTATAAGTTTTTAATTAAAATTAAACAAAAAAAATTGAACCAAAGGTAATAAATTAAATTAAAGTATTTTTAATTATTTTAGAATTAAGAAAAAAGAAAATTATTTAAATTATATTAACTATATTAAGATTTCTAATTTAAATAATTATATTAAATCCTTAAAAAATAAACAATTAACAGTTTAGATTGTTAAAATAAAAAAATTTATATTGAAATATTAATTTTAATTAAATTTTTTAAATCAAATAAAATATTTAACATATTAAACATCTTAAAAATAGAAAAATAAATAATAAAATACTAATTTTAATTAATATTAAAGAACAAAAATTTAATGATATTATAAAAAAAATATTTATTAATTATTTTGAAAAAAAAAAGAGATTTGTTGTTTAATAATTAAAATAATTGTCTTCAAAAGAAATATTTTTATTTTTTATTATTTTTATGTTAATTTTAATATTATTTTTTTTAGAAAGTAATTTATAAATAAATATGTTAAAAAAATTATTTTTATTAAATTTTCTTGAAAAAAATAATTTTTAAATATTTTTTTAAATTTAAAACGTTTAAATGATATTTTTATTTTAAGAAAAAGTAGTAATTTATTAAATATAGTTACATTTTATAAAAAAAATATACTTTATTAAAAATAAAGTACAAAGAATGTATTGAAATAATTAATAATTTTAATAAATTAGTCAAATATCAAAGATTGTGAATCTTATTAGATTATAAAAAAATATTTTAATTTCTATTATAAATTTAAAAGTAAAAAAATTTTAAACTTTAATAATACTAATTTAAAACTTTTATTTGATAAAAAATATTATAATAAATATATATTTATTATTTATTGTTTATTTTAAAAAAAATTTAATACCAATTAAAATTTATAAAATTGTTTAAATTATAATTATAAAATTACAATATTTATTATTATTTATAAACATGAAATAATGAAGGTAGAAAGTAAAAATAAGATATTTAATAAACTTTTAATGGCATATACTGTTAATTATAAAAGAATTTATTATAAAAGATTGATTATATTAAGATATTTAGTTTGGTTTTAAAGGATGTTATAAAAGATATTATAAGAAGTGAAGATGATTATAAAATATTTAAATATAAGATTACTATTTTTTAAAAAATATTTTATTTAAAATAAGCTAACAAAAAATTTAAAGCATATTTGTTTTTAAATATTTTTATTAATATAATTTTATAAGTGATGATGGTTATAAATATTAATTATTTAGTTTTTTAATATATAATAGTTTAAATAAAAAAGATAAATAAAAAAGATAAATAAAAAAATTTTATTAAAGATAATGGTTTATTATAAAAAGAAGTATAATGTTTTATAAAAAAAGATATTTAATAATAATTAAATTAATTTAGTATTTCAGTGAATTATATAATTTAATTAAGTTATAACAAAAAAAGAATTTAAAAATAGTTAATTTTATATATAAATATTTGTTATTTAGTATACTTTGAATAGTTATTTTTTTAAAAGCAGATTTTTGGTGCTATTTTTTTAGTAAAAAAATAATTTCTTAAGTTTTTATTAAACCTTTAAAATTCTTAAGATGTTCAATAAATATATTTTATTTTGATTTTAATTTAATAATAAAAAAATGTAACTACGGAATATTTTTATAAAGATATTGTTATATTTGTAATAATTGAACTTATTTAAAGAATTATAGTAAACATAAAAAAAATTATAATAATATTAAATTTAAATGTTCAAATATTAATTTTCTTTTATCACATTCTATATTAACTTATTTTATATTATTTCATTTTAATAATTCTAACAGTTTAAACAATATTTATATAAAAACAATATATTAAATTCAAATTCTACTACAATTAATTCTAATAACAACATAAATTTAAATCTATTAAATTATTCATCATCTAGTACCAATTTTAATTTAATTAATAATAATTTTAACTTTTTTCTATCATTACATCAAACTAGTAAAACAAAATCAAATTTAAATGATTTATCTATTATAATAGAGGGATATTTAACTATTAGTAATATTATAATTTATAATTTTAATTCTAAAAATAAATTAGAAAAAGCTTTTTCTTTTATAAAAAAAAGAAGTTTGTAATAATTTAATTAATTTATTGAATCAAAAGATTTAGAGGAATTTTATTGTGAATGGAATAAAAATAAAATTATAAAAGAAAAATTTTCAATTTTATTACAACAAGAAAAAAAAAATTTAAAAGAAGATGCTAAAATATAAGTAAATAAAATGAAAAAATTCAAATAAGTAATTCATTTAAAAAATGTAGATTATTAATTTCTAAAAATGGAAAAGAAAATAAATAAAAATTAAATAAACTTGAATTTTTAGAAAAGACAAAAGAAAAAAATAGTATTAAAATTAAAAAATATAACTGTCTTAATTATTTATTAAATTATAAACCATTTATAACTTTATTAATTAATAAAATGGAACTTTTTGAAAAAAATAATTTTATTAATTTAAATAAAAATAAAATTGCACAAGAAATTTTTATTGAATTAAAAAAAAAATAATGAACAATATATGAAAATTATTAAATGTTTAAAAGAAAATATGGGCGGATATTATATTGATATAGTTTATTGTAAAATTAAACAATTAGATTTTTCAGTATTTTTTAAAAATAAATTAAAACGAGTATATAAAAAAAGTTTTTTAGATTTTTTTTCATATAGTTATAGAGAAAATAAAAAAAATATATTAATGATCATTCTATAAATTGTTTAGATTTAGATGATGAGGATATAGTAAATATTTTTGAAAATAATTTTAATTATCTTGAAAAAATTATTGATAATAATTTTTCAACTATTTTTAAAAAATTTAAAAACTATGATTATTCATATTTTATTGTATATAATTATATTAAATAGATTAAAAAAAGATCAGAATATATTTAATATTGAAATAATTTAATGAATAAATGGTGTTTCTTTATTAGGTAGTGTTTTTTAATTAAATATAATGATAAATATTTTGTAAATAATGAATTAATATGTAAAATACTTAATTATTGATATTCGTATTTTATAAGTTTTATAAAAGAAACAAAAGTTTCATTAAAATATTTTATAAACAAAAGAAACAAAATTATGGATAGATTACTTGATTTTTTTATATATAATGAATTAATATTTAATTTTTTATTGTAATGAATACAATTAAATTTTTTGATAAACAAAATGGAATAAATAATAAAATTAAATTTCTTAATTTTGAAAAAATATAACTATTTGTAATATTTTATATTTTGTAAAAGGATTTTTTGAAATGTTAAAAGAGTTAATTATAGAAGTAAATAGTATTAAAATAGACATTTATGAAGATGTAAAAAGTGAATTTTTAAAAAAAACATTTTAGTTATTTCAGATAGATTAATTAGAAAATTCTTTTTAGGATATGAAATTTGGATAAATAATTTATTTTTTAATTTAGAAAATCAAAAATCAAAAAAGAAAAAAAAATTTAATAGTATTGTTGATAATTTTAAAAAGAATATTAATAGTTTAAATTTAATTTTATTTTTTATTAATGAAATTACAAAAATTGTTTATAATAGTAATTTAAAAAAAGATGATAATACTTATTTTTATTTAAAATATTTAACACTTTTAATTTTTATTTCTGGAAAACTTAGATATGGATCTTTATTTATGAATAAATATAGTTATAAAGTAATTATATATTTTCCTATAATCGAGCCATTTTTTTGTTTGTCGCCAATAAAAATAATAACTTTTGTAACAAGCTGCATCAATCAGCAAATAAGCAAATAAGGTACAAAGTTAAATAAGAAAAACTACCATTACATATGTAATGTTTTATTTTGTGGTAAAGCAATTTATTTATTAAAACTAATTAATTAACAATAAATAAATTAAAGAGCTGCTTGACCTGC
>CADWAF010001834.1:0-14428 GCA_902984215.1 Willaertia magna
ATAAATAAATTATTTTTTATACTTTACAATTTAATAATTGTAAACAATAAATGTTTTTTTTAGAAAAACAAAGAAAAGCACTAAAGATAGTTAAAGGAAATTGAATTCATAGTGTTGTAGGTAAAAGAATTTAAATAGTAAGCACTATATTTTAATTAACAAATTGTTATTTCACTTCCTTTGATTTTGTTTAAAATCCAATCCACTATTATTTTTCAAAGTAAAGAAAAGAAGTGTGATTACACTTTTACATCTTCTTTTAAAAATCATCTTAATTGTAAATAAATTTAACTTTTGTTCACATTTAAGATACATGGATTTTTTCAACAGTATTTTTCAGTGTTTTATTTCCTAATTCTTATATTTACATTTATTTTCCTTTTTTTTATAAAATCATTTTGGTTATAAATCGAATGAATTATTTAAAAGTTTGTTCAACACTTTTAACATGCTTTTTGTAGAATTTAATTATTTAAGTATCTCCAACCTATTCAACCTATTGTCACTTCTACTATCCGTAATTAGTAATTTATTACTTTCAGATTCTACTCTATTTTTATGCCACTACGAACCGCCTTGGATTGATTTAAAGGGAGAAATATCATTAATATCGTCAATTATTCTCCCAAAAATAGTAAATACATTTTTAATTCGGTTATTTCTACTGAACTCAATATTATAAATATAAATTTTGTTTAAGACAGTGTAGAATATATTTTAAATCTTATATGATATACAGGCGAAGTACTGTCAGAATTATTTGTCCCAACAAACTGTGTTTTTGTTGCAGATATTTCTTTATAAACTATAAAAAACGGTATATCTGAGGAAATTTTATGTATCGTTAAAATGTTTTGCACATTTGTTTTACACATTAGAACAAATCGTTACATGATATTTGTTCTAGAAAAGACATAAATCAAATATTCCTTCATTTATTTGGATCCCTTGAGGTAATTAATTCATAGATAGCTGTCTGCGCATTCTATTTTGAACATGAGAATAACAAATTTCCCATTAGTATCGAAAATATAATTCTTTAAATTAATCATTTTGCAAAATGGTATCTTTTTAACAAATTCTTTTTAATATACCACTCTTTCTTTTCTCATCTTAAAAGAAACCTATTTATAAAATTTTTGTAAAGTACACAAGATTGGATTAATTTAATAAATTGTTCAAAAACAATAATATTTATAATAACAAATTTTTGTAAAGATTTTTTGATCGATTGATTATTGGATTTATTTTAACTGTAAAAAAATTGGCTTTTTGATATCCATTTTGATTTGTTACTTTAAAATGCTTGTAGTAGCAATGAAAATAGTTTCTAAACAAGACATAAAAAGTTAATTTTGAAACAACATATAAAAGATAGATCAGATATGAATTTAATGGAGCTCAAAAATGTTTTAAAAACATTTATATAATATATTAATAAATCAGGTATTGAATGACCTATTAAATCCATTTACATTCATCAATATAAAAAGAAAAAGAGAAACAGATATTGGATAAAAATGATATTTTCATAATATTACGTAAAATAAATAATAAAAATAAGTTTTATCAAGAACTACACTTGATTTAAACAAAACTGATTTGTATATTTTCATCCAAATAGTAGCTGTCAACTAATTATTCAAAATAACGGTTTTAATGTTGAACAGTTTTGTAAATCAATGGATAAAAAATACAGAATATTAGTCCAAAATTTTATTGATTTCTACCTTAACAAAATTATTATTGACTTTTCAGGGTTGATAATTAGTAATTATAAAAAACCTTTTAGGATCAAATTTTATCTGTTTGTTTCCTATTATTGACAAAAGTAATGAGAGCAAGAAATAACGTTGTTGATCAAGATTGCATCTATCAAAGCATTATTCCTTCTGTATTTCTACAAAAAGCATTAGAGGGCAACACAACCTTCAATTTTACATTTTTAGAATATTTATTTTTAAAATTTAAATTGACCAATCATTCCTTCCAATCCTCCGTAATGGAGAATTATATTCTTGTCATTTACAATGCTATGATTTTCATTATTAATAATGGTGGTATATTGTTGTTGTAAAGTCATTGGACAATAAGGTAATTGTATAGATTTTATAACTCTATTTGGTTCATTTAAATTCCATACATTTAAATATCTATCATTTCCAATTGAAGCAAAATAGCAATCACTATTATTCTCTACATTATAATTCTCTAAACATACAATATCATTAACTGTTAAAGAATGTCCAAAATAATTATTTATACAACCACCACTTAATTTTCTTCTATCATATAAAGATATTTTTGAAGTTTCTTTATTAAATCCTTTAAATCCAACTAAAATATAATTACCATTTATAGTAGTATTATTAAAACAATTAATACATGTAGGAATATCATTTGTTTTAATTTGTTCATTTATTTTCATATTATTTAAATCCCAACATTTAATTGATAAATCTTCACTACTTTGAATATATTCATTTGTTAAATTTAAATATTTAATTTTTGTAATTATATTTCTTTCAATATATTTTTCATTTATTAATTTATTTTGATTTAAATTATAAACTTTTATAAAATTATCTCTACTACCACTAATAATATTTTTATTTGTAAATAAAATACTTGTAATGGAAAGTGAATGTAAATGATTTAATGTTAAAATATTTTGATAATTTTCATTTAATAAAATAATAGAACTATCTCTATATCCTAATATGGTATAATTATTATAATTATTATTATAATTATCCATTGTTAAAATATCACTTGATTCATTAATAAAATATTCTTGTTTAGTTAAATAATTATATAAATATCCATTTTCACCACCAAATAAATAATTAGAACTACAAAATAAATTATTTGATAATTGTATTAAATTATTATAATTATCCATAAAATGTTGATTAAGACCTTTAAGGGAAATATCTACATTTGAAAGATCTACAATATTATTTGTATCTTCTTCTTCTTTTATTGTTCCTTTATTATCTTCCTTATTAGTACTATGATGATCATGATAATACTTTTTATGATCATCATTCATCTCTCCTTGTTGATTATCCTTTCCCTTAGAAAAACATTGTCCCATTTTTTTCTGTAATAATATTGAAATAATAAATCTTATTGAAATCATAAAAAATACATTTATATTACTTGCTACTATTGCCTTTTTATTATTTTGTAAACTTTTATTCTAATATTGAATTTATAAATTTTAAAAATCTTTCACTATATTTATTTGGTGGAATTGTTGAAATTTCATTTACATCATTCATTAAACTTTTAATACTTTTTGCTGCTTTTTTTTTCATATTATATTCTTGTAAATAATCTACAATTCCAAATAAATAAATAATTTTATTATTTTCTATATCTGGAAAATAATATTTACATTGAAAATTATTTAAATTATCTAATTGATTATTTAATTCTAATACACCAATTAATAAAGAATAATCCATTACATCAAGTGATTGTAAAAAATTACAATCATTTTGTAATTGTTGTAATAATTTATTTTTATTTTCTGTACCAATTTTAAATTTAATATTATTTTCAATTATATTTAAATCTTTTTGTATATATTCATTTGGTAATGATTTTCTACCTACTGTACTTCCTTTTATATCATATATTACTTTAATTTTATTATTATTATTGTAATCTATTGATTTTGTAGTTTCCATTTTTGGATTAATTATTTTTGGATTATTAAAAGATAATTCTTTATTTAATTTATTTATTAAATCATTCATTTTATTATTATTATTGATATTTCCATTATTGGTAATGTTATTTTCTATTTTTAAACTTGTTCTTTTATTTATAATAACTTCATTATTTAATTTATTAATTAAATTATTAATTTTATTATTTCCATTTAAATTATTATTTATTTTTAAATTATTACTTTCTGTAAAATTATTTTTAAAATTATTATTTTTTAAATTATTTTTTAAATTATTTTCAAAATAAAATAAATTATTCATAATCATAAATCTAATTTCATATTTTTCTAAATATAGTTTAAATAATCCATAAATATCAATTAATAAACTTTTATTATTTAAATCATTTAAATAAATAAATAATTTTGGTAAAATTACATTTCTTGTATAAATACATTCATTTCTATTTAAAGTTTTAATTAAATATTTATTATTATAACTATATCCAAATATAGAATCAGATTTACCTTTTGATAAATTTAATTTTAATTCAAAATTACATAAATTATTTTTTAAATCTAAATTATTTATTTTATAAATTATATTTTTTAATTTATTAAAAGTTATTGGTCTATAATATTTATAATTAATTTGTTTATTTACAATAATTTGTTTTTTTTCATTTAAATCATCTTGTTGTAAACTATTTTGTAAACTACTATTTTGTAAAGTATTATTTTGTAAACTATTTTGTAAACCTTGTTGTAAAAATTGTTGTAATGATTCATATTGTTGTAATTTTTTTTCTTCTTCAATTTCTTGTTGTAAACAATATGAAATTATTTCTTGAATTTTTTTATTAAATTCATTTACATTTTGTAATAAATATTGATAACATTTATTATTTTCATCCTTTTCTTCCTTTTTTATATTATTATTATTTAAAGATTCTTTTGTAATAGAATTTGTTATTAAACTATTATTATTGTCAGTTAATGTTGTTGTTGTTGGACTATTATTTCCTATTGTGGAATTATTAGAAATCATGAAGGGTAAAGAAGGTGTTCTATTTAATAATTTATTATTTGTATTATTATTGTTAAAATTATTATTATTATCTCTAGGTGTAGTTGGCGTTCTTGGAGTTCTAGGTGTTTTTGGTGTAATTATTATTGTTTGTTGTTGTTGTTCTTGTTTTTCTAATAGTTGTTGTTTATTGTTATTTGTAATTTCAATAAAGTCATCTTGTTGATTTAATAGAGATTGGAATGATCCGAACATTATAATTTAGTGGTAAGTTGATAATTATACAATATATAAGTTAATATAAGTTAGACACGAGTAATGCGAGTAATTGTAGTGGTAGTAGTAATAGTTCGGAATGAAATTTATTCTTTTTTTGTTTTTTGTTTGATGATCCGCCTGGAAAGACTAGATGACATTTTCGCGAATGACTAGCTGGGCACTGTCATGTCAGAGACACCTAGGGAATTGGGAGTGTTGGCTACTACTTTTTTACAGGCTGAACATAACCAGTTTAAAAAATGTTTTGTGGTCTCGGTCCTTGCCTGAAAGAATATTACTCCCAATTAACAAATAATAATAATAACAATAATAATCCTAACGAAGAAGAAGAAGAAAATTCAATACAACCATACAAAATAAAAGCAACTAAACTCAACAAACAAAAACAACTTTTAAAACAATCACTTGTTCACATTATTCACAACAATGTTGTAGAAGAATCTAGAAAATTAGTATTTTTATACAAATATAGTGATATCTGGAATATACACATTTATATTCCTATTGAATTAAACATTCTACCCATTCATAGTTTATCCTTAATATTTAAGGGAATGTCTACAAAAAGTGAAAGTTTTAATATAACAGACATTAATAATAAAATTAATTTAAATAATAATAAAAAATTTGGAATAATTAATTGTAATTTCATTAAAACAAATTATTTTATTAAATACACAATAACATATAAACACAAACAAACAAGTCGAGTACGTGGACATTATACAATATGGTTACAATTAATGAATAAAGAAAAACAATTATTAATTGCTGAAATAAAAGTATATAACACTGAATTTTATCCAGGATATTATCCATTAAATATACCAGTTTATTTACCTTATTATTCAACTTTATTTAAACAATTTAAAAGAATAAATACTATTCATACTGAAGATTTAATTAAAGGAATAAATTATTGGGTTAAAATTAATAAAATGACTGAACCTCAATTAAAATTACAAAAAGGTCTTTTTTTGGAAGAATTTTCAGACAGTACAATAAAAGAATATCCATTAAAAGATCCTTGGTTTTTATTTTTTTATATTTATTTTAAAAATAAACAGAATAATAAATCTTTAAAGTTTTTATTTAATAAAATGATGAGAAAAGTGAATAGTTCAGATGAAATGATGAATATTGTTTTTAATAAAATGTTTAAAATGGTAGAATATATATTTAAAAATAAGTTAATTATTATTAAGGAAGATTTGGGAGTGATATTTAAGGAAATTTGTTTAATGATGACTAAATATAGTGAACATTTTGATGATTCTTGGATCAATACGTTGTATTATTATTTTTCTTTAATTAAGGGAAAAACAATTATAAAAAAAAACTCTTTATTTAAAGCTGGTTTTGTGAAAGAGACTAAATTTATGGATATTGTTATAATTTTCAGATAAATAAACGAAATAATAATAATAAGAAATCATTGTATAAAAATTTAAATTTTTATACAATGATTTCTTATTTAAGAAACGATTAATCAAGGCAGTAGTAAAGCACTAAATGCAAAAAGTTGTGAAGAGAACATTGCAAGTGCAAAAAAAAAACAACTCTTTTAAAAGGGAATAAATGTTTAAAAGGAAATAATGAACACAGTAATTTTCCTTGCTTGGTATTGGAAAGAAGCTATTTAAGGCTGGATATGAACTGATCAGAGCGGACAATGAAAAATATAAAAAAAATATTAAATATTACAATGATAAACCAAAGATCTAGCAATTCTATTGTTAAAAGTGAAAACAATATCGTAGCTAACCATAATACAGTACCCCTTAACCCTTCGTTACCTGTTGCAGCTCCCTCCTCTTCATCTGACCAATACACTCACGTTTGTCCCAAACACTTTAAAGTTACGGATATTAAATGTTCCACTTGCAACATGTTAATCTGTTACTGGTGTTTGTACGATAGTCACCTTAATCATGAACACTCATTACTTAGAGATATCACTGAGAAAGATAGACAAGAGTATATTGAAATGTTCAATAAAAGTCAAGAAAATATTAGAAAAAGAAAGTTAGATTTGGAACAAGCTATTAAAGACGTTAAAGAAAAAGTTAAGATCACTAAAGATAATATAAAAAGCACATTTACTAATTTACGCTTACAACTACAGTACAAAGAGGCTAGCCTATGCAGTGATGTTAGAAATGAAAGATTAACAAATGAAAACCAATTCTTAGATTACAGTTTACAACAGTTGCAAAGAGAGTGTCAATTAAGTAATTTAAATAATTTAAACAAAATGGATTTAGAAATCAGTAAATTTAAATTACAAGAATTCGACGCTAAGATTAACGATTTAAAATTAAGAAATCCGTTAGACAAATATGCTAAGTTTGATTTTAAACTTAATAAAACTGAAACGGTTTCTGGAATTAGAGAATATTTATTAAACAAATTACTCTTGGATTCCAACCTAGTTGTTTTAGATTCTTCCAGTTATGGTAAAATTCAGGGTTCGTGAATTAGTAGTTACAGATTGTGATGATAACAAAATTAAATTATTTACAAAGAATGGTCAATTTATTAAATCCATAAAAATAATGAATTAAATATACCTTCAGGAATATATTATGATAAAGTAAATAATCAATATATTGTTTGTAACTTTGGAAATGATAGTATCCATATTTATAATGATAATTTTAATTTGATTAAATCATTTGGTAAATATGGAAATGGTAATAATGAATTTAATTTCCCTAACAATGTTGCCATTGACTATAACACCAAACAATTATATATTGTAGACTGTTGGAATCATTGTATTAAAATATTCTATTATCTTAATTAGTCAATCAATAAATTATTATTCCCTCAATGTATTATTAACTTTATAATCACTTCCTAATGTAGTAGCAATAGATTTCCAATCATGTACATATTTATAATAATCTAAATTAGAACACCAATCCAAAATATCATCCATTTCTTTATCTAAATCATCATCTAATAATTCTTCATCTAATTGATCTAATACATCCTTTTCTTTCATATTTAATGTAAATTTATGTAATTCATTATCTTCATTATTATCTAATAATGGTATTGTTTGATTTTCTATATTTACATCCATTTTCCTTAATTGTAATAACCATTCTAATCTTCTTTTTCTTCTTTTCTTTTTTAATAAATCTTTCTTCTTTTTAGGTGGTATATAAATAGTAGGTGGATTATTATTTATAGAATTATTATTTAATACTCTATTTGATTTCTTTTTAACTAAATCTAATATTGTAAAATTACATAAATTATTAAAATGTTTATTATTTAAATCATCTATTGAAATAAAATCATTTGAATTAACATGTCTCCATGCATTTCTATCATCTCTATGATACCAATCATTATATTCCCATTCTTTATTTAATAATTCTTTTACTCTATTACCATTTATAGTAATATTGTCAATTGTACCATTGTGATCACTACCTTTATCAATTAACAATTTATTAATAGGTAATTCTGTATTTAATTTTCTTTCATTTGCATAATTTCTAGGTGCAAATGAATTTATATCTATAATTGGAAAATGAATAAATATTTTATAGTAAATATTTGGCGGGAAATAATTTCCTCCTAATCTAAATTTAACATGAGCTCCTAATGCACTATCTAATAAACTTGCCTCTTTTGGATTTATACTTTTTAATAAAGTTGAAGGATTTTGTAAATTTTCTTTAAATGAAATTAAATGTTTATAAAAAATAAATATTTCTCTATTTATATAATTTTTCCACCAAAATTGTATTTTAAATGCAGAATGATGCAATAAATTATAATAAATTTTTTTATTTTTTCTAAAAAAATATAATTTACTTCCTGTAAATAAAAATAATTTTTTTCTATAATTTTTATATTTATTTTGTATTAAACTAGCACTTATATAAAATATTTTATTATTAAAATATTCACCAGTTTTATTAAATTTAAATATTGTAATTAATTGTTGAAATTTAGATTGTATATAAGGTATATAATTAGATAAAAATATTGAATAATTACTTTCATTTTTAATTAAATTATTTGGTTGTATTATTTTATTATAAATTTCATTATATTCATTTAAAATTAATGTTTCTTGTTCAATTGTTGTTGTTTTTGTATTATTGTATGATTGGGATTGAGGTGTTAAGGGTTGTTGAAATCCCTTTCTATAAAGATATCCTCTAATATGTCTTTGTATTTCAATGGCTGCACTAACCATTCTTAATAATGGATATTCATTTTCTTTGTTATGATGATGATTAATAAAATAGTGTCGCTTCTCTTTTGATTTGTAAAGATAAGGTTTCCTCACTTCTATTGTTTTGCTATTATTTGTATTATTATTTGTATTCTTTCTCATTTTTTTTTGAGCGGGAAAAGACTACTTTATCTCCCTCTGAGCGAATCGGAATACATGCATTTCACAAGATGCACCATCTTTGTTCGTTCAACATACCCCAATCCTAATCTCTTTATCGGAATGAACAATAAAAAAGAATAATAATACAAACTATTATCATCATTATTGTAATAATAATAATAATAAAAAAATGTCTCAATTAAAAAAGTTAATTTATATGAATCAACATGTTAGTGATCTATTCATTACTCAAAATAATAAATATTGGTTATTTAATTGTGGTGAAGGTACTCAACATGCATTAAATGAAAATAAATTACGTTGTACTAGAATTGAAGTAATTTGTATTACTAAATTATCTATAAATACTATATATGGATTAAATGGTTTAATTAGTATGATTTTATTATTTACTAATCCAAATCAAAAATATGATAGAAAAATATTACCTTATTTATATATTATTGGACCAAGTGGAATTATTAAATATTTATTAAATTTATTTAATATTACACAAACATTTTTAAATAAAATTGACATTTTTTTTATTGAAATAAATAACAATCCACTTGACAATACCAACATTGACAATACTCATCCACTTGACAATAATACAATCAATAATAATTACAATAATCATCTAATTAAAGAAATTTATTTTAATAATCCAAAAATAGATCAAATAGAAAATTATGAATATTTTTTACCATATTTAAATAAAGAAGATAAATATAATGATTTATTAAATATTAATTGTATTTTAAAATATCCATTAAATAATAAAATAAATTTATTTTTAGAAATTAAAATTAATGAAAATAATACTATTGAATATATTATTAAAGAAATTACTAAAAATGGATATAATAAAAATAAATTAATTAAATATCATATTGAAAATAAAGATATAATTGAACTAAATAATAAAGGATATATATTAAATAAAAATAATGAAATGATTACTTCATCAATGATTCATAATTATAAATTAAAAAATATAATAAAAATTTAAAATTAAAATTTAAAATTAAATAATTAATTCATATTTGCAAATAAAAATGGAGGTACATGTTGATCCAAAATAGATTGCGATACATTTCCATATTTACTAAATTGTTGTAAAAATCTTAACATAAATAAACAATTATCATTTATATTCTTTTTTCCACTATTTAATTCTAATTGATCTAAATTAGATCTAATAAATTGACCAATATAAGAAATAAATAAATTTAATTGTGAAATATGAAATTGTTTTAATATAGTTAAAATACCAATAATAAATGGTGTACCATCTAATATATCACCTTTCTTTTTTGAAATTAAACAATCAATGGATGAATTATAAATAAATTTATCCATTACATGTAATAAAAATAGAAAACAAACTAATCCTACATGTTGAATATCATTATATTCATTAAAATGGAAGGTATTATTATTACTAGTATTATTGGTATTATTGGTATTATTAAAATGATTGGTAACATATTGTGGTGTTAAATAAATTTTATCAAATGGAGAATGTAATCCAGTTGTTGATAAATAATTTGTTAATTCACTTAAAATTGGATTATTTTTTAAATTTAAATTATTTTTAAAAATAAAATCTTTTTGAATAGCATCATTAACATTTTGTAAAGCATGATATAATGGATTAGCATTTAATTTACAACTAAATAATAATTGATTAGCTAATTCTCTTCTTAATAATTGACATGTTCCAATTGACATTATAAATTGAATAAAATTTAAAAAAGGTAAATTTAATTGATCAAATAATTTCATTAAATTTAAATCAGGTAATGAATTTGGAGGGAATAAATATTCTTCAAATATTTTAACTTGTTTTTTAGAAATAAATTTAATATAATTTTTAATAAATAAATTTAATAAATGTACTATTCTAAAACTAATTAATAAATCTAAACCAACTAAACCATATGTACCAATTGTAGAATATAATTTACTAAATAAATATAATCCTAATATATTATCATTTAAATTATTTATATCATACCATCCATTTTTAGGTTCAATATAAACAGTTCTTCTACTATCACTTAAAATAAATAATTCAATTAATAATCTACCCATAAAATTATTATTACCAATTGTTGTTTTAGGAATAGGTATAACATGTGATTGATATAAAGATTGAAAATCATAAATCTTTTTCTTTAAGAATTGATTAGCTTCTTGTTCAACATGATACATTATAATTCTAGCATATTCTTCTTGCCATAATTTTAAACCATAAACATGTACATAATCTTGTATATATTCAAATGATCTTAACATTCCATCTAATAAATCATTTAAAGATAATAATTTATTTTCAAATTGTTTATTTAATTCTAATAAATTAATATTATCTAATTTTTTATGTAAAAATAATAAATCAGTTAAATTAAAATCTAAATTTGAAGAAATAAAATTTAAATAATTATTTAAAGCAAATGTAATTTTTCTAACCAATTCTTTTCTAATACCATCTTCTAATAATTGTTTAGGATCAATCTCTACAATACCCATTAATGTCTTTTCCATTGCTAATATACCTTCTGTATATTTAGATACTTCAAATGTACATCTAGCTAATTCATATCTTTCATCTAATTGTGAATAAATCTTTAAATCATTTCTATTTAATTTACTTGGTAATTCTTTAATTTTATTTGTTTGTAATTCAATAATTTTATTTAAAATATCAAACATTGATATAGGTATAATCTCTAATGTATTTCTAACAAATTTAACTAATTCACTTGAATAATATTGTGATACACTAACTATATCATTAGATTTTTTAGATTGAATAATTCTAACTAATGGTAATTCTAACATGGTAGCTAATTTTAAAAAGGTAGATCTAATTTTAATAATTAAAGAAGGATCCTTTTTAATTCTTAATTGCATTGCATTAACATATTCAATAATAATTTCCCATGCATAAGATATATCACTACATATAGCTATACCAATTAATATAGATTGTTTAATATTTACATATCTAATCATTTTCTTTAATAATAATCTAGTATCACTTAAATATTGTTTAACTTGTAATGATTGTTCAATTTGATGAAATTGTTCAACATCTTCTAATGCTAATGTTACTTGATGTATTTTTCTACCTGCCAATGTACTATCATGATAATCTATATCATTAATTTTATTTGACATTTCTAAAAACCATTGTTGTAATTGTTCATCTTTTAATTCTTCAGGTGTTAATGCTTTCTCTCCTGAAAAATAATTAGCTAATTCATTCATTCTATTTTTAG
Source organism: Willaertia magna (assembly GCA_902984215.1). Taxonomy (NCBI): domain Eukaryota; phylum Heterolobosea; class Eutetramitea; order Acrasida; family Naegleriidae; genus Willaertia; species Willaertia magna. Next base: position 12,630 of record CADWAF010001834.1, read on the forward strand.
CTTTATTTTTACATTCATTCCATTTCATTTCCTTTTCATCTAACATTTCTTGAAATTTATTTTTTAATAAAAATTCAAATTGTGAAATATTTAATAATAATAATAATATTTCTTCTTGATTTGTATTTTCTAAAATTAATTCTTTAATCTTTTTAATTGGTGAATTAGTAGTACGATGTAATAATAACCATCTTAATGTAACATTACAATCTCTTAAACAACTAACTAATTTATTTATATTATCTAAAATATATTCTTCAATTAATACTCCTTCAGTTAAATATTGATTTAATTGATTTAATAATTTAGGTAAATTATTTTTAGAATGTAAATCACATAAATATTTAACATGATTTAATTGTACAATATTATTTATAGCTAATGATGCTGCTTTAAAATCTTTCCATACAAATGTTAAATCAATTGTAAATCCCATATAATAAGATATTACCCAATTATCATTAAAATGTTTATCTACAATCTCTCTCATAATTGCATATTCATCATTTAAAATATTGTATTTAAAATATAAAATTATAAATAACATGGATGCTTGAGTAGATAATGCTACGGATCGATGTTCTGGTAAAGGGTAATAACTTGTTTGTAAATAGATATCATCGGATCTTAATCTACCTATAATCATATTAATGATCATTTCAGGTAATGGAAATCTATTAAAATATTCACATGGATAATTTAATGGATAATTTTGTATATTGTTATTACTATTTGTAGAATTGGTCTCATAACCAGTTGATCTACATAATTTACATATATCATCTATATTTGGAATTTCACCTGCACCTTTATATCTATAATAACTCATTAACATTCTTTCTCTAATTATTCCTGGAATTTTATAATCCAATAATAGTAACATTACTCCATATAAATAAATTAATTCAGCTAATAATTGTTTACCATCTTGATTCACTAAAATACTTTCAATAGATTGTTGTATATATAATTGTTGTTCTAAATCATTTACAAATCTAATTATATCTTTATAATAATTATAAATAGATTTAAATAAAGTATAAAATCTTTCTAAAATTGGCATATGAGATTCTTTAAATGATTCATCTAAATCTAATAATTCAGATGATGTTGTAATTCTATTATCATATTGATCTTGATTTTTTAAATATTTAAAATCAAATATAATTGAATTATATTTATTATTTATTTTATTATTATTATCATTTAAATAATAAACACTTGGTATATGATGTGATAATCTTAATAGTTCTGCAATAATGGCATTACCTCTAGAAACGATATGTAAAAGTGTTTGTCCACAAAGATTACTTTCACTTAAAAAATTATTGGTTGCAGACATTTTTTTTTTAACAATTTTTTTTTTTATTTTTTTGCGGTTCGGAGATGGTACCTTGACTGATTGTGAATTGGAAGATGATTTTTTTTTAATTTACAGTTTGATTTTAGACGCTGTTCCCGCCAATAGTTTAGCCAGCGTTGATTGCCTGTTGCTCGATTTCTCGATTTTATCAATTTTAATAATTGTTTGCAATTGTGTAAAGTTTACAATAATAATAATGAAGGAACAAGATTGGCTAGCGCTGATCGCTTATATTGACAATGAATTGAATAAGTTATTCCATAAAGTTGTAATAATTTCATTTCTGTCACAAGGAATTCATTAAAGTTACAATCCATTAAAATAATTTGATTTAATGTCTACATCTTTCCTTTTTTAATCATTATGAAAATTACTATAAAATATTATAATTATAATAGGATTCAAGAATTAACAAAAAAAAACAAAATGAAAATTA
>CADWAF010001838.1:0-37742 GCA_902984215.1 Willaertia magna
CCGCGTCGCCAAACCAAGAAAATCAAACAAAGTAAGAAAATCATTACACTTGGACGATGAAATTTTGTGTTAATTTTGGCTGTTTCACTTTTTGAATGGATGGGAGATTAACCAGGAATATGGCAATCAACCCACTACTCTCCTTGAGAGTATGAACTGTGAGGAAAGAAACCGTTGAGGATTCTTATTTTCGTATGAGAATAGGTGATTTCCTTACTTACGTTATTTCTTATTTATTTATTGTGATTTTAAAATATTTAAAATTGCATTTCGTGTTATGGGATAGATCAAAAATTAACATTAACGTTTAGAAATTGATTGCAATAATTTAAACCTTCAGCTGCAAATTAAAACAATAAATTGCTGTTATCTTGGAATTTTAATAGTTACATAAAGAACTGTTTATATTCTTTACATTAGTAGTTTACAAAAATTTTATTTCTTGTGGTGAGGAAAAGAAATATTTTGCTAACGAACTATAAATTAAAATAGTTTCAACATTATAATTAGTTTTGGAACTCAATTCAATATAAGGAATTCCAATTCTTTTTGCTACAGTTTCTGCCTCTTTAATGCTTACTTCTCTTTCATTCTCTTTGTCACATTTAGCTCCAATTAACAAGCCAAAAGCATTAACTGTTGGTAACACTTCAAAATCATAATTTAAAAGATCTAATGAATTTCTGTCACAAATATCAAAAAAGAAAAGAAATATATGTGCTCCTCTATAATAAGCCGAATTAATACGATATGTATCCATACGTGCACAATCCCACACTTGCAACTTGAAAGCTCTTCTATTATTTTCTAATTCATTTTCTAATATCAATCTTTTAATTCCAAAATCAACTCCAATCGTTGGAAAATAATTTTCAACAAAAACATTAGAATGTAGTAATTGTAAATAAGATGATTTACCAGTTTTTTTAGGACCAACTAGTAATAATTTCATAATTTCAAAATTAGAAAAAACGTTTTCTTCATTGTTGTTATTTACAATAATTGGTTCTTCTTTTTTTTTATTTGAAAATAACTTTTGTAAAAATCCACCAATTCCACTTTTGTTAACGGCAACTGTTTCTTCTTTAATAATTATTTTTGGTTTTTGTTTCACATTGTAAAATAATAAATTATTTATCATTTCAGTATTTAATATTAATTTAAGAACGCCAACATTTTTTTGTGATTTATTTGACAATACTTCTATCATTTCATTTGCAATTTTTGTTTTATTTAATTCTTTTGCAACATTTAATAAATATTTTTGAATATAATAAGAAAGTTTAATGGAGTGAATTTCATTAAAATTATTTTTAATTAAATTATACCAATAACTTGAAAGTTTGGAAACAATAAATATTAAATCTAATTCATTGCAAAATGTTAAAATTTCTAAATGTAATTCAGATGGTAAAACATTTAATAGTGACATTTTTTTCGGGGAATAAAAAATTATTTTGATTACAAAAATTCCACTTTTTAACAAAGAATCATAAATTCGTTTTATATTTACTTAAACCACCCCAATTTATTACTCAACCTGCATATTTTTTTATAAACAGTTATTTGTAATTTTATTAAAAATTCTATTATTATTTTTTATTGAGTTTTATTATAAATAAGAATTTTATTGGAAAAATGGTTGGTTTTGCATAAAGAGGTGTTGCGGAAAACCTTCGTATTGATACAATACCTTAGCTACCAATGGATGCTGCTTTTCTAATAATTGCTTAACACTTCTTCCTTTGTTGTCACATTGCTCACCCAATAATGAAATACCTAAATCTTTAATTAAATAATAAGCTAAATTTGCCTTAACACTTCCTAACTGACAACAAATATGTAAAAGTGTTTCACCATCATTATTTTTAGTATATAATAATTCTGGAGCTTTTTCAATAATTTTTAAAATCAAACGATTTTCAATATTTAGATTCATACAAGATAATAATTGACAAATATTATTTCCTTCATGATTGATTGACAATAATTCTTCTGCTGTAAATACTTCAATTAATTCTAAAAATACAAATGCATTAAATCTGTGTAAATTTACTAATAATGGTAATTCTAATAAATTACGTAAAGCATCTAAACAATAAACTGGACGTAATAAAATCTTCTTTAAAACTTCTTTACCATAATGTTGATATAAAACATAAAAGAAATATTCCAAAAAATTAGTATCACTAATTTTTAAAGATACATATTGAGCAATCTCATTAATAGTATCTTCCTTTTCTAAAGGTAACGCATCAATCAATGTTGGAAGAATTTCTAATGATGTTCCAGAATTACATAATTGAAGAATTTCAATAATTTGATTTTCATAACTATATCCATATTTAACTAAATATAAATAAATATCAGAAGATATACCTTGTTTCATTCCATAAAATATTCTACCATTTTGATATTCATTAGCTAAATAAATTAAATATTGAATTAAACATAATTGTTCTGGTTCTTCTAATGAAAGGGAATCAAATGAAAAGTTTTCAACTAAAAAGTAATTGTTTTTAATCCAATATTCTAATAACCACTTTTTCATTTTCAAATTCATTATACCATTATTACTCACGTTGTCATATAAAAAAGGTTGTTTAAGAATAATGTCAGTTACGCTATTGTTATTTAAATAAGTTTGAGTCAACCAGATCCAATCTTCTTTTCTAAGGTTATGTCCAAAAGTAAAATAGCAACCAATATTTCTTTTACCTTCAGTATTATTAACTGTGTAATGCACTTTATTTTCATTGGTTATTGGATTCCTTTCCACAAAAACATAAGAATCTGTCACTACATTTGCACATGCATTTTGAAATACAGTATGCATATCAGTTTTCAAGACTTCTTCTAAATTATTTGGATATCCTTCATCAAATAATGGGAAAATATTAATTCTTTCTAAATTTTCAAATAATTTCATTTGTGATGAGTTTACAATATTAGAAATGAAACTAAAATTACTGTTATTCATAAAAATTAAATTCACTTCCTTTACACTTGGTAAAGTATTTGTTAAGGTTGTTGTCGCAACAAATGCATTGTAAGAGTTTTCTTGATAGTTTAAAAAGGTTATTGTAGTTAAATTCTTTAAACAACCAAATAATAATTTTAAATCTTCCTTTAAAGTATAATTATTGAACATTAAACAATCAAATTGTAAACTTTTAATGGTTTGGTTATTACCAATATATTCAACTAATTCTGATCTAAATGTCATATTAACTGGATAAGAATAAGCATTGTTATTAAATAATTGATTTGCAGGGAAAGTGTTTGAATAATGTGTATAACGTTGTTCTTCTACGATTTCTTCTGGTTCTTCCAATAATGTTGGTTTACGTAAACCCTTTTCCTTGTCAACAGTACTATTTGTTTTTTCTTCTTTAATACTTTTAGATAATTCTTGTTCTAATTGTTGTAAATCATTTTCAGATAATTCAAAAATATCTACAGAAGAATCAATTACTTTCTTTTCCTGAACAGGTAGTTCATTATTATTCATTTTCATTTCTACATCATTATCTAAAGCTTCAGAAGAAGAAGATTGTACAGTTGAAGAAGAAGTTGTTGAGGCAAAAGGAATAGGTGTTAAATTTGTTGTAGATCCAAATAGAGTACCACCAAAATTAGAAATGGTAGGGGTAAATAGGTGTTGTTGGTTTAGTTGTTGAAGTACAACTTCACCAGATGTTGGATTTAATGGTTCTTTATAATCTTCAAACTTTTCATCATAAAAGGTAATGTGATCTAGTTGTAAAATATTTTCAATTAAAATATCTTCACGTTTTTCTATTGACATCATTTCATTAAGTTCAAAATTATTAATTTTTGATTTTTCCTTAAAATCTTTGTAAAGTCTTTGTAATCTTAATAATGTAACTAAATCCCACAAATTACACTTTTGTCTGTCCATTGATTTTGGATTATATCTCATTTCACGAGCATTTATCAATGCACTTTTATTCAAAATAAAATTTAAATCTAAATGTTCTAAATTTAAAATCTTTAACTTCATTCTTCTGTTAAATTCTTTATTTATAATTCTCATTTTATGAAAAGTTAATAGTGGTGTGTCAATTGTCATTTTACATTCTTCTTTAACACTTTTTGGTTCTAATAAACATTTTGCACCATCTAATATTTTTTGTTTCTTAATTTCTTGAATATTTTCTAAATCTTCTTTAGTGGTACCTTTACCCATAAAAGAAGGAATATAACTAAGAGTTTGGATTATATTTCTTTCTACGTTAAATTTAGTAGTTAATGCGTAAGTATTGGAATAAGTTGGAATAAAACTGATAATTTCATATTTTAAATCTAAAGTTAAATCTTGTAAATACTTTACAATGGTATTTTCATTTATTTTTTCTAAATCTTCTTTCTGTTTCTTTTTCTGATCTTGTGAAATCCAAACCTTAACTAAAGATTCATCATTTTTATAACGATTTACAAGATCTTTATTATTTGTAAATTCACTTTGTTGTTTCAATAATCTTTTTCTTTCATGGTATTCTGTTAAAATTTCTTTAATTTTTGATTGTTGTGTAAATGTGTGAGTTCTTCTTACACCAAATTTACTTGCTAATTGTTTCCTTGGAGCTTTCCCTCCGGTTGATTTTCTTGCTGTTTGCTTTGTTCTTGCCATTGTTGTGTATGTAAAGACAATATTTTTTTAATTTTAAATAACTTTTAAAGAGAAATTAATGTGTGTTACCACAAAATTCTGGAAAGGAGTGGAACGGCAATTGGTATTCGTCCATTCCTGTAACAATGAAAAAGAAAAATTATTTAATCTACATTAATGGCTTATAAAAACTTTATTTCATGAGGCGAGGAAAAGAAATATTTTGCTAATAAACTATAAATTAAAAGAGTTTCAACATTACAATTAGTTTTGGAACTCAATTCAATATAAGGAATTCCAATTCTTTTAGCTACAGTTTCTGCCTCTTTAATGCTTACTTCTCTTTCATTCTCTTTGTCACATTTAGCTCCAACTAATACACTAAAAGCATTAACTTCTGATAATATTTGAAAATCTTTATTTTCAAAGAAACTTTCTATTAGAGTTAATGAATCTCTGTCAGAAATATCAAAAAAGTAAAGAATTATATTTGCACCTTTATAATAACCTGAATTACAATAAAACTTATCTGTACCCGCATAGTCCCACACTTGCAACTTGTAAGCTCTCTTATTATTTTCCAATTCGTTTTCTAATATCAATCTTTTAATTGTAAAATCAACTCCAATTGTTGAAACATAATTTTCAACAAAAACATTAGAATGTAGTAATTGTAAATAAGATGATTTACCTGATTTTTTACCACCTAATAATAATAATTTTACAATTTCAAAATTAGAAAAGGTATCTTCTTTGTTAATTTCTTCCTTTTTCTTTGAGAATATTTTTTGTAAAAATCCACCAAATCCACTACTAGCACTTTTTTCTTCCTTAGTAATTATTTGCGATTTTTGTTTTAAATTGTAAAATAATAAATTATTTATCATTTCAGTATTTAATAACAATTTTATTACGTTGACACTATGTGATTTATTTGACAATACTTCTATCATTTCATTTGCAATTTTTGTTTTGTTTAATTCTTTTGCGACATTTAATAAATATTTTTGAATATAATAAGAAAGTTTAATGGTGTAAATTTCATTAAAATTATTTTTAATTAAATTATACCAATAACTTGAAAGTTTGGAAACAATAAATATTAAATCTAATTCATTGCAAAATGTTAAAATTTCTAAATGTAATTCAGATGGTAAAACATCCAACAAAGAACAAGATGACATTTTTTTGTAACTTGCCACGAACTCTAATTGATTTCATATTCTTTAGTATTAGACAAACAGTTGAAGACAAACACAAACAACAGTATATTCTATCTTGAGTGTGATTTTCCTCACCAAAGAATTCCTTTGCTTCACTTTTGTTGGGGGCTTGGGATGGAATGCACAACCAAGAAATTCTCTTCCACCAATTCCTCTCTTTTTATTGGCGCCAATAAAAATCAAAGAAAAAGATCAAAAAAAAAAGATGCCTCCTTTCGCTGGACAACAATCAGCAAGCACCAACAATAATCAGAACCCTAATACCGGCTTTGGTTTTGGATTTGGATCTAACAACAACAATAATAATAACCATACTGCCAATAATAACAACAATGCAACCAATTCTTTTAACTTAGGTTTTGGAACTTCTGGCAGTTTATTCGGAACGACCGCCGGCGGTACAAATGCTTTCACAACAACCACAACTTCAACTGGCTTTAATTTCGGTTATCCTACTACAACTACTAATAATAATCAAACAAACAATACAGGTTTTGGTATTGTTCACACCACTAATAACAATATCGCAAATAATAATAGTAATACATTCAATTTTAATGACAACAATGATGAAAGTACATTTCCACAATTTCATGCAATTTCTTATACTGAAGCAAATAATAATCAAGCAATTCATTATCAATGTATTACAGCTAATAGTAAATATAAAGATTCATCTCTAGAAGAATATAGATATCAATATTATTTAAAGAATAATTTAATTAAAGATTTTACAAAAAGTACAAATAATTGTTGCTCAAAGAATGAATTTATTTATTCTTTTCATTTTTTTAAAGATTTAAATTTATTTAATTCAATTTTAAGTAAACAATTTGATAATGAAAGATATAGTGATTTTATTATTAGATTTTATTATTCAAATAATAATACAGATGAAAATGTAGAGATTCCACCACCAATTTATACACATAAATCTATAATTACTTATTTTAGTCAAGTATTTAAAACAATGTTACAAAATGTTACAATGATTGAGTCAACTAATAATGAAATTTTAATTGATTTAAATGAAGATGATTATGATGTATTTTATTCAATGATTAAATCTTTTTATTTTAAAGATGTCATTAATTGTTGTAAAAATCCTTCAAAAGGTGTAACATCAAATTATTTATTTAATTTATTATTAATGTATGATAAATATGGTTGTGATGAATTAAAATTACCACTTGTAGATTATTTTATGCCTTTAGAAGAATGTTTTTTAAAACCAATTTTAGAAAATTCATATTTATTTTTAAATGAAAATAAACATTTAAAGAGATTACTATTTAATTTATTTGATAGGTTAATGTTAAATTTAGATGAAAAATTATGGAATTATATTACTTCAAATGGTTTATTAGATAGTATTACCGTAGATATTTTAGTTCCATATTTAGAAGAGAAATTAGTTCCAAATGCATTCCCAATTAAATATGAAAGTTTACTTACTTCATTAAGACGTTTTTCATTTAAATCATTACAAGAAGGAACTGAATTGTGTACTTCATTTAACTGTGTGATGACACAATTATTAGATAAAGTATTAAATACAAATTATCAAACAAACGTTGAAACTACATTATTTACAAATTTAAATGAATTTATTTTATTATTGCCATTAGCGAGTGACGTAAAGATTTATTATTTAACTCAAACAAATAATCTTTGTATTAGAATTTTGAATCAAGTTAAAGGTTGTGCAGCATCCCCTTGGGGAAATCCAAACCCTCAAACAGGGTTCGTTTTTGGACCTACTCCACCTGCACCTTTTAATACAACAACTGCAATTCCACCTACATTTGGTGCAACCGGGGGTTTTGGTGGTTTTCAAGCCACTCATTCAAGTAATTTCTAATGTTTAGAGTACACTATATTTTGTAAAAATGCTTAATTAAAATTGTTATTTATTTTACAAATTATTAACTGATCCATAACTTGATAATACTGGTTTGTCACTTTCTGAAATATTATCATTTGAATGTATATTTGTTCTTTCCCTCAATAAAGTTCTTCTATGTTTTTGTTGGATTAAAATTTGTTCTTGTTGTGTTTCAATTAAACTCTTCATATGACGTATTCTTTTCTTTTCTAATTCTTCCAATAATAACTTTAATGCTTCTGGACTAACAGTTTCTTCATAAGCTGAAATTTCAGCAAATTCTAAACCATCTAAACCATCCTCTTCTTCATCCTTAGTTGACACTAAGAATATTGGCCACTTATTATTTAAAAATCTAATTGTTAATGCTAAGATAAATGTTACAGTTCCAGACCAAAATAAAACAAATGCCACACCAACAATTTGTGCAACTAATTGCCATCCATTACCATAGAATACACCATCTGCTCCATTTGGATTAATTTTTAATGAAGCACAAAATCCAATTGCTATAGAACCAATTAATCCAGTAACACCGTGAACACTCTATAATTATTAATATTATTATTATTTAATAAAATTATACTTACAGAAACATCTAAGGCATCATCTATCTTTAATTTATGTTTTAACAAATAAATTGATAAATAACTAAATGCTCCAAGTACAAATCCTAAAACTAAGGCACTATGTACACTAATATATCCACTATTTAAAGAAGTTAATCAAATGAATATTTTTAATATTTAACTTACCTTGCAGGTGTGACACCAGCCATACCAGCAATAGAACCATTTAAAATACTAACCATTGAAGGTTTCTTATTTTGAATCCAATACATAAACATCCAAACAATAGTTGAAACACAAGCAGCTGCATGAGTATTAACGATTGCAACAACTGCAACACCTGAAGAACTCAAAGCACTACCTGCATTAAATCCAAACCAACCCATCTAAATAATTATTAAATACAACAATAATTAATTATTTTTAAAATAACTTACCCATAATAAAGCAGCACCAATAGCAGCTAAAGGAATATTTGAAGGATGTGGTTCACCATGATGAACATCAAAATCCTTTCTTTTACCAAAAACTAATGCACAAACAAGGGCTGCTATTCCAGAAGAAACGTGAATGACAATACCTCCTGCAAAATCAAGAGTATCTAAAGGTTGATGACTCAAGAAACCTCCTCCCCAAATTATATGTGCACATGGCTAAAAATTTGTAAAAGAAAATCAATATATGATAATGACACTTACATAATAAACTAAAATTTCCCATAAAACAACCATAATAATATATGCTAATTATTATTAAATTTAATGATTAAATTGTATTAATATTGTAAAATATATATAAATTTATAAAAAATTAAAAAGAATATAACTTACATTTCCATTTTAATCTTTCGGCAAAAGCACCTGTCATCAATAAGGGAGTTATACAAGCGAACATCATTTGGAAACAAGCAAAAGATGCGTGTGGAATGGTCAACGCATGTTGACTACATTTATCAAAATCCACATTTACAAAAGCAAGATAATCTAATCCTCCAATAAACTTTTTTACAAATTTAAATTAAATTTTAAAAAAAAATGTTATTTACAAAAAAAATATCTTTACAAAAATACGTACTCCTCCTTGTGATGGTCCAAAAACTGTCACGTTATCAAAAAAATATATATTAACAAAAATTAATTGAAATAAATAATACAAACCTAAAGTATATCCAAAAAGTATCCAACAAACAGCTAATAAAGATAGACCAACCCAAATCTGTGAAAAAATTGTTAAAGTTTCTTTCTTTCTACTAAGACCAGCTTCAAAAAAGGCTAAAGCTCCAGCCATACATAAAACTAAAATGGTTGATACTGAAACCCAAGCAGTATCACCTATATTATTATAGTTTTAACAACACGATTTTTTATTAATTTATTATTGACATTAATGGACTTACCATCATCTAATTGACAATCTACATCCGGATTGAATTTTCCAAAAGATACGGAAGACATTTCTGTATTATTTATTATTTGATAAATTGTTTATTATCAACAAGGAATTTGTTAATGGTAAGTGAAATGCTTCGCTTTCAATATTTATTTTTTTTTTTAATTTTGAAAAAACGATTGGGAATTGTTCGGGGCTGGAGAAGACAACATCCTCCGTTTGTATGATTTCGGAGAACATTTACAACAATAATAAAAAATGCACGTTTTTCAAAGTATTAAACAAATGATTCATGATGCTTTAGAAGAATTAATGCAACATGTAAGCTTTTGTATTATTGTTGAATTTAAAAATCAATTTATTTTAAAATACTAAAGGAAAATGATAGAAAAACATTGGTAGAACCTTTAGCCAAGTCAAGAGAAACATTAAATAAATTACAAGCGAAAAAAGAAGAATTAAAAAAGGAAATTGAAAAGAGAAATAAAGAAATTGAAAATCAAAGTAAAATAACCTATGATATTGTTCAATTACATAAACAACATACTTCTGGAATTGTTTTTGCATCATCATCTATTAATAAGAATCATAACAACACTTATTTATTTAAATTTATTTTACAATTTATTCTAAAATTATTTCAAGCTATCCTTTCTTGAAAAGGACAATTTCTTTCTGAAAGATTATTAATTATCGTTTTAGAATTATTTACACAATTGTTGATAGAGTTATTACTATTCATTTGTAAAGCCTTTTGCCTCCGTATTTTAGCATGAGCAAACACTGATAAAGGTTTCTTAGTTTTTGTATTCATTAAATCGTTGCTGTTATTATTAATAACATTTTGTCTATCTTCTGAAGAAACAACTTCACAATACTTTCGTTTTGTAGATGAGTTAGGTCTATTAGATATACTATTTACCTTTTCAATTGTTGGTTTTTTAATTATTGTATTCTCTGCTGGATCTTTAAAAGATTTTTGTGTCCTAACTTCAGACGTTGTTGCAACAAGGCTAGATGGTTGTTGTTGATCATTAGTTTCATCTTTAGAGAATAATATTATTTGGGTAACATTTCTTCTCTTTGTTGGAAGGATTTTACAAGCATAATGATCATTTAGGTTTTGTACTTCATTAGTAGAAGAGTTGTTGGTGTTAGGGTTAGAAGGTAAGATTAGAGTATTTCTTTCAAAAAGTGAAAGGATAGAAGCGATACTCTCACTTCTATGTTCTTTCAAATAAATTTCTTTTAATTTACATTCTTCTAGAACATTATCATGTACTATTTGTTTATTCGGTATTGATACAGGAGGAATATTTAAATGTCTTCTTTTTCTAAGCGGTAGCAGTTTTACAGTTTCTATGTTAGTTGTTGAAGGATTTACAGTAGTAGTGGTTTTACTCATTATTGTTAAAGGTTCAGATGTAAAGTAGTAGATGAAGAAGGTGAAAATACTATTTGATTCAATTTTTTTTAGGATGGTTTTGTTGATGATTATTTGAAGATGTATTGTTGAAGAACATCAAAGTAACGAAAATTTTTGAACAAGCCTTGTTGTTGATGTATTTTTTTTTGTATGGTCCGTTTTCGGCCGCTGGACTTTTCTTTTCGCAACCGTTTTTCCAGTTCTTGACAAGGTTTTATGGTTTTATGATTGCCTTCAATGCACATTACCTCACTCAGAAAGGATGTTAGATATTAAAGAATAAATTACATTTTATTTTTAGGGTTACTACAAGTAGAACGAATAGTGAAATAGAAAATTTGTTGGTGGTGCATTATTTTAATATGTTTAAAAGAGGGCAGTCTTAGCTCAAGAATATCAGAGTGCCTCAATTAAGGCTAGTAAAATACAAAGTAGGTTTGACTTACTCATCCAAGTCCTCTTCCCTTAGGAAATACAATAAATTGCTTTCCAATGCTAATTTCTTTCCAAATATCTTTTTAAATAATTCAATATTATCCTTTGTTTCTTGTTTAATAGGTAGTACAGAAGAAATAATACTGTATGGAATTGCTTGTCTATTAAAGAAAAATAATAATCCATCATTTTCAGGAATTGGATCATTCCTTATAGAAGGTAAAGATTCATTAAATTGAAAGTATTTCTCCTTTTCTAATCTACTTGTAAGTTTCTCATCAAGAGGAACCCATGTATAAGTTTCTTGACATAATATCTCACTTGGACTATATTCCCCTTTATATCTCATCTTCTTACAAGAATGAATATAAAAACCTAAATACATGTATTTAAAGTTTGGAAAGCCATCTCTACACACTTTTGCTGTCATTTCAGTTTCATGACAAACACTATAAACACCTAAAGATAAATCATTATAGTCAGTATCATAGAAAAAGTAAACAGAAGAAACTCCAGTTGGTAAAATATCTAAAACAGATACAGCGATTAATTTACCATCTAATCTATATTGAAGATGGAAAGTTCCATAACCATTTAATGGTTTATTATCACTATCTAAAGAACTTGTATCCATATTTAATAAACTTGAATCACATAAAAATCTTGTATATCCTTTACGAGTTGAGTCATTCTCAAGATGAACTATTCTTTGATATTTTTCAAATAATAAATATTCTTCTTCTCTAAATGTAGAATCTAATAATATAGTTTCTAATTTATGTTTTGGTTGTTGCTTAATATTACTAGATTGTGAATGATCATTTACTTTAGATTTTTGATGGTGGGTATCACCTTGTGGTCTAGGAGATAATAAATCTTCTTTAACTATAAAATTAATATAACCATTATCTTCTAAATCAATCTTTACAATATCATTCTTTTCTTCAAATTTATTTTCATTTAAAATATTTAATATTATTTCACCAATTTCTTTTTTATTAATATCTTTAATCTTTAATTTAGATAATAATCCATAAATTAAAAAGGAAATATTACATGAATATAAAACTTTATCATTTTCTAATTTTTTAACTTTCTTTACTGCTTTTTGAATTTTAGATTTTTCAATTAAATCTTTCCAATCTACTTGTTTATCCAATAATTGAACATTTAATTTATTATTAAAATTTTCATTTAATAAATTTAAATTATCTTTCATTAAATTTTGAAAATTTTCTGTAAGTTCATTTGATCTACTATTATTTTGATCATTAACATTATTTTCAACAATTTTTCTCTTCTTTTTATCCAATTCATTATTTCCAATATTATTTAATTGTTGTGTTTCTTCTTTCTTTCCATGAATATTATCAAACTCTAAAAAGTTTTGCATTTTCCTTAAAACTTTTCTTTGTTTCTTATTTGGTTTAAATTCTAAAGCATTTAAACGAATTGCGTATTGTGGACAACAAGTTTTTGGGTTTTGTGGTTGATAAAAATATTCTCCAGATCTACGCATATTTCTAAACATCATTTCTTCATATAAATTTGTAGGTAAATGATAGATGTGGCATCCTACACTAACTGATGTTTCATTTTCTTTAATAAAAGTATTTGTTTTTTCATCTAAAACCTTACAATAACCACATCCACCTGTATGACTACCATAAAATACTACAATTGGATAAACTGCTTCTTGTTTCTTGTCCTTTGTACCACTCTTCTTCATTGTTGAATTCTTCTTCTTCTATTATTATTATCAATCAAAGATCTAAGTAAGCTTAAAAGTAGAAGCGATAATAGAAGCAATTCGTAATTTTATTTTTTTTTTAAAAAAAAATATGAAAAGGTCTACATCATCGGAATCAGTGAAAAGTATAAGTATTGCGACAAGTAGCATTTCAAAATCAATATCTACATTTGATTTAACTTCACCTGTTGCACCGGTGGCAGCTAGTGTATACCATCAACATAAATATCCAAGTTATATGCAAAATCTATCAGTTTGTAAATCATTACAAAAACAAGAAGAAGTAAAGAAATTGAACACAATTTTAAATGAAAAAGAAGAATTAATTGATGATTTAGAAAAACAAGAAATTAAATATAAAGAAATGAAAGTTTGTTATATAGCATTTATTAAATTACATCAAAAAGCAGCTAATTTAAAAAGTTATATAGAAAGTAATGAATTAAAACCATTATATCAAATATTAAAGAATGATAGAGATGAATTAAGAAAGAAAGTAAAAGAAATGGAAAATGAAAGAAATGATTTATTAGATGATATTCAACAATTAGATCAAGAATTAAAACAAACAGATAGATCTATTCAACAATTTCATTTATTTATTGAAGAAACTTTTAAGAATAATCATTCAATTGATAATATTCATGAAAGATTTGAAGTTTTAGATAAAGATGATCAAACTGAAGCTTATAATATACCTTGTACTCATCCTACTTTATTAAGAGGAATGTTACATATTTATACTAATTATTTGGCTTTTGAATCTATTGTTATTATGAATGATAATGAAGAACGTACTATTGTTATTCCATTAGATCATATTCAACAAATGAGTAAATCACATACTTATTTACATGATTGTGGAATTGTATTACATGTGACAAAAGAGAAATCAAAACAAGCAAATAGAGAAAAAATAGAATTTAATGATTTTAAATCAACTGAAGCAAGAGATAAAGCATTTGATCTAATATTCAGTTTAGCTTTTAATGCAAAAGAATAATTTATTTGTATGTACATATAATACACTATTGTTGTTGAGTTATTAATTGTAAATGGTTGGATGGCAACCGTGAAAACTAACCGGTTACTACTTTATGTAAATTTGTGAATAAAAATGTCAGAAGAGAAACTATTGGCCCCTCTTAAGAAAAATTTCTCCTACGTATCGGGAGCTGTTGGGGTTTCAGATTATGAAAGATACTATATGGTTACTCCTAATATTGAACAATTTACCTCTATCATCCCAGCTGCTGGGGAGAGTGTTGTAGGAAAAATTATTTTGTTTTACAACCATAGACAATGCTCTAAATCAACTACAGCTAAATATTTACAACATTACTACCTTAATGCAGGAAGACCATGTATTTATATAGACATTTCCTCAATTGCTAATGTAGTTCCAAAACGTAACAAAGAGGAAGTAATTAAATCTATTGGCGATAGAGTGAAGTATGTAATGAGAGCACCTAGTATTTCAAAATTAATCACGGATAGTGGTTCAGAAGAATTTATGTATATGAATTCTTTTGATGTGTCATCAAGTCCTATTTTCATTATCGACGAATTTAACTCGATTTTAGGATTGGACAAAGAAGTAATTTGTGGTGTATGCGCACGTCTTAGAGAACTTGCACATGGTTTTGGTGTGAGTGTAATTGGTATTGGAAGTATTCACGTGTTAAAAGTAAAAGATTTTAAATTGGAACAAGTAGGATTATCGCCATTTAATAATGCTTATCCTATGAGAGCTCCACACTTTACTTATGACCAACATATACAGTTGTTTGATGAATTTTTTTTAGATAGACAGCCAAATGTGTTAGAGGTTGAAAAGAAAGAAATTGTAGATGACATTTGGTTAATGACTAATGGACATCCTGGAATGACATCAGGCATTGGATGGTTTTATAGTAATATTTCTGACACCTTAACTCTTAATACATATTATAGACTCAAACCAAAATTATTTCAGTCCAGTTGTCTTACTAACATTACCACCCACATGATTAAATATTTACTAGATAAGACAAATAGAAAAATATTTGAGTACTTTGAAGAAAATTTACCTTTTTTAGTAAACCCAGTGCCTATTAGATTGGAAACTAAAATTTATCAAGAACTATTAATTGAGGCTGGTATTTGCATTTCATGTGAAAATGAAAATAATGAAGATTGTATAACATTATGTTGTCCAATGTTAGCAAATGTTTTATTAATATTAATTTTAGACGAAACACTAGCTTACAATAATAAACTTTCAGAAAGTGTTGATTTGTTCGCTTCTTACTGTGAAGAAAATATTATTGAAGTAGTCAAAAATTTAATTCCTTATATGAGTGTGACTTGCATTAAAAGTAAACTTGCACAACTTTCTACGGGTTTTCCCTCAGAATATGTTCATCATTTTCAACTCTATACTCAACTTGTGACCTTTTTTAAATATGCAACTACAAAACATACTTATAGTGTAATACCTGAAGGTAAATCGATGGAAAATCGCAAACTTAGATGTGACATTGTAATTTCCAATGGCCATAAAGCAGTAATAGAAATTGCTGCTAATTGCTCTTTAACAGAATTACAAGATCATGCAGATAGATGTCGTATTTATAGAAAGATTCATCAAGCTGAAGAGTCTTTTGTAATTCATTTTATTGATTATTACAAAGATTTACAAGAAGCAAAGAAAAGAGTTAACAAAGTTATTTTACCAAAAAATGTTAAACTTTATAATGTTTTAATTGATTTGGAACAATATGAATTTTATTGGATGAATGAAAATGAGTGTTCTAAGATAAATCCTATGTTAACTAAGTTTAATGAAGTAAATACTACTCCTAAATACAATAGAAATAAGTCAAAAGAGAGTAAAATACGAAAAGCAGAGCAAACTGAATTATTCAAAAAGAAAGAACCACTGTCCAAATCTTGGTGTATAATTTGTTGAAATAGTCAATTTGGTTTGTATGGTTTATAGATTTAGAAGATAAAGCAGGCACAATTGCGAAAATCTGACTTCACCAATGAATGATTCAAGCGTTGGTTATTAATATCTTTTCAATTCTTACAAAACTTGTTCCAAGGTTTCCAGAAATCTTTACGTAAATAAATATAGCAATGTTAAAGAATTTACTTAATAAATTACTTTTTCTTTTTGCTCTTTGCACCATTACCGTCAAATTGAATAAATTGAAGTTCATATCTTGGAATTCTAAAATGCATAAAAGGCATCCCTGTACCACTTGGCGGTTGTTGTTGTTGTCTTTTCCTTTTCTTTTCATTGTTTTCTGATACAGTATCAGATGTAGATGCATTCTCATTATTTGGGGGTGGGTTATTTGGAGGTATAAATGGTTGTGAATTCAAAGTGCTAGTTGCTGCTGTTTGATTTTGGTTGTGGGGTAGCGTTAAATTTTGAGTTTGTGGTATTTGATTATTTTGATCCACACTCATAAAGGTAGACATTAAATTCTCTTGGGATTGGTTCAAATAATTCCATAAAGCATCTACAGTTCCAGCATTTACGTTATCATTGACAGTGTTCGCCTCTTCATTGTTTGTATTATTAAGTATATCAAAGTTGAATTCTCCCTCGTCAAATAATAAAGAAAATGTCTCATCTACAGAGAAAGTTCTATTCGATAATTTTCTATCTAAATTAATATTACTTAATATTCCAGGAAGTGTTGATTTTCTTCTATATGCAGATGGATGTAACAATATTGTTGATTTTGTGACATTTTTCATTTCATCTAATCCTTGCTCTTGAACAAAAATAGATAATATTTCACAAATAGTATTTAAGTGTTGCTCATCCTTATCAGTAAAGAAACCTGAATGCTTATTTAAAGCCTCTAGAACACCAACAATGTGGTTTGCTTTTCCTGTTATTGGGGCACATATTACTGTTTTAGTACTAAAACCGGTTGACTTGTCAACTTCTGATGAAAAAGTGGAGTTGGAATAAGCATCACTGACATTTATGCTTTTACCACTTGTAAAACAAGTTCCAGCAATCCCCTTGTCACTTGGTATTCTTATTTCTTCTTCACCAATGGATACTTGAGATATTAATTCATCAGTCGCTTTGTCATACATAAAAAGTGTAGTTCTTTCAGCATTTAAAAGTCTAGTTATAGCAGAAATTATATGTTGGAAGAAAACTCCAATAGAATTAATATCTTGTCTCATTACTGAAAGACGTCTATACATATATTTCTTCTCTGGATCATTTTTTTCATTAGATGATGAAGGAACACTTTCGTTTTTCTCTACTTTAAAGAAAGATGGAAAACTAGCCATTGCATGTTTAGAAGGAAATGCAGCAGGTGGTACATTATTTTCATCCCACAATTCAAAAGTTTGAGTAACTTCCTTTCTTTCTTCTTGTGGTTGTTGAACTACAGGATTTGGAGCAATAAAAGTAGGTTGTTGTTTTTGATTTGTTGGACTAGGTTCCTTTTTAGGAGGTGGAAACTTATAAGTTTGTAATAGTTGTTCACTACTGCCATTACTATTACTATTTGGTGTTGGTGTTTCTTTCTTTGGGAAAGTAAAATTATTAAGAGAACCATAAATATCAGAACTATTATTATTACCAACTTTAGGAGAAGGTTGTTGATTATTAACTGTTTGAATTGTAGGAGGTACATTAACTTGTTGTTGTTGTAATTGTTGAGAAGCTAATGCGGATAATATAATCTCAGGATTAGTACTATTATTAATTGTATGATAAAGTTGTAAGAATTTCAGTGGCTGTTCAAATTTTGTTTTTACATAATAAACAATGTTCAGCAACCACTGAAGCCTCAAAGTTCTGAGCCCTAGACCATTGTTGAAATACATTTTGATCGCATAAAGTGCTAACTATAAACTCTTGGCATTGTAGAAGTAAAGCATTTAATTGATAAAACTTTGCTGCTTGATATAATTCCCAAATCTTTTCGGATCGTAAAGTAGTGCTATCAGTATAAACAAATTCTAAAATGTTATAAAAGATGTCAGCAGAAGCGTCTTGTATCTCAATTTCTAATGTACTTGTATTTTTACATTTAATTAATATCAAATGATGGAAATAACTACTTCTTGCGCATAATACTAATTTGTGCGCATGAAATTTCTTTCCTTGAATGATAAAAGTAACGTCGCTTAGCGTTGGATTATTGAAAAATTGCTTTACACTTGAACTCATTGTATTACTTTTGCTTATAAATGTTTGAGGCATATTATTGATGATGGTATTATTATTTACGCTACTATTATTAATTACTTGATTATTTGAAGCAAGAAAATTAGATATAGAAGAGACAGAATTATTAAAATTATTTGGGGATCCGTTATAAGTAGGAATTGAATTAGTGATATTATTAGAATTTATTGGAGGAGATGAAGTGCTTGTACTATTATTTTGTTGAAGCATAGTCATTAAATTCGAAAGTACAGCATTTAAATTAATATTACCATTCTGATTATTATTATTGGTGGTTGATGATTGTGGCGGCATATTGGGTGAAGAAGGTAAATTGTTCCCGTTGTGCTGCATTTTTATTATGAATGAAGAGCGGGGAAAGGTTATGTAAAAATCTACACTTTCGATGTTTTAAAAATCAATTTTGGGGATTTATAGATTCAAATTGAAAAATAGCTATTTAATTCGGTTTATAGGGTTTACTAAATAGAAGATCTTTTCTAATATATTTTAATTAATCATCATCTATTGTCCATTTAAATTTTATCAAATTTGAACAAAACAAAGTGATATTGAAATATTATTTTTGTTATTGATATTTATTCCATAACTGGAAAGAATAACAGAAATACAAAGAGTGTAATAAACATAATCTAAGCAAAATGAAATATGTTGTTGGCTTTTACGCCTGAGTAGTGTAAACCACTCTCAGTTTAATTCATTCTTTTCAGTTTGCCTTCCACAAAGCTGTCCTGCCGAAAAGACCAAAAAATTCATTCAGAAAAAATGATACTTTTTGACATTCTACGAGCTCTTTTGCTTTTCCCTCTAAAAGTTTTGATCCTTTGTTTACTTGTGGCTCTGAATTTCATTTCGTTTATGCTAACTGAGATTGTCAAAAGTAGTAAATCACAAACAAATAATAATAATAATATTTCTAAGAGGAGAGTTTTACTTTTAGGTGGAAGGTCACCAATTTGTTTGGAATATGTTAGATTATTTGGAAAGAAAGGGTATGAAGTTCATTTAGTTGAAAGTCCATTCTTTAAACCAATTTTCCTTTCAAGATTTTCGAAATATGTTTTTAAAACACATTTTCTCTCAATTTTTCCAAATCAACAATTTGTAACGTTTGAAAAAGAATTAATTCAAATTTGTAAAGAAAATCAAATTGATTTAGTTATTCCGACTTGTGAAGAGGTATTTTTTGTTGCAAAAGCAAAGAAGTCAATTGAATCACAAACCAATAGTATTGTTTTTACTGAAAATATAGAAGATCTTATAGAATTACACAACAAATATATGTTTATTAATTATATCAATAAATTGGATAGTGCAACTTTAAATGATAATGAAATAGTGGTAAAACCTCCAAAAACAATTGAAATTGCGAATAATAATGTATCAATAGACGAATTTGATAATTTTTGGAAAGAATGCAATGGTAAAATCGTTTTAAAACCAACTTATTCCAGGTTTGCTTCTCAAATAATTGTTAAACCAACTTATAATTTTTGTAAAAATCTTTTATTTGAAAAAGAAAATAACGTTAATTGGGTTGCTCAACAATTTATTGATGGAGGTTTATATTGTTCATTTTCTATTGCTCAAAAGGGAAAAGTAAAAGTACACACAGTGTATATGGGAGGAAAGTATTGCCCAAATGGGACTGAAGTTGGCTCCAGTTTAAATTTCAATTCTTTGATATCTGACCCATCATTGGAAAAAGCGATCCTACATTTTGTTGACACGGTTACAAAGGATAGGAACTATACAGGTCAACTGTGTTTTGATTTAATTTATAATAAGGAAACTAAAACAATTTATCCAATAGGTAAGTTTATTTAGTATAAAATTAATATTTTTAACATTCTGTTAGAATGCAACCCAAGAGGCACTTCTGGCGGTCACTTATTTGGTTTGAGATATTCTGATGAACTTTTGGAAGCTTTTGTAAACGAAAAGGATAATGATACATTTGTTATAATGACTAAAGAACAGAGGCAAGTTTCTGTTGCAATGATATTCTACTTTTTACTCTATTCTAACAACTTTTCTTTGATTAAAACATGGATCAACGATTATTATAATTCTCATGACGTAATATTTGACCCAAAAGATTTACAGCCTTTTATTGCTCAGTTCTACAATATCATTGATCCAATAATTAAATTGGTATTATTCAAGACTTCTGTTTTCACTGCGTTCACTTTCGATATCGAGTGGAATGGGGAGTAACTACTGCAGCGAGGGAGATTATGCGTATGTTAATGGTAATTGTTCGAATCCTAAGGATATAAAAACTTCTCATTCCCCGAAAACTTATATTTTCTTGTTGATTAGGGACGTATAACAAATTAATAAAAACAAATGGGTCTACGCTTCAGCAGAGCACCAAATTCTCTAGAAATAACCAACCATCACAATAACAACAGCCCAAGACAAAGCGTTTCTAGTAATTCACCAAGTAGTACTGGATTATCTAATTCACCCAACTCTTTTATTGGAACACCAAATGAGTTAAAGAATAAGAAAGATGTATGTTTTAGAAAAGTATTTTTAATTTTAATTTTCTTTCATTTAGATCAAAACAATTTTAAAAGAAACTTTTAATAATGTAAATGATAGTGTGCTGGATAAATATGTGACTTATTACACAGATAAAGAATCATTGAAAAATAAATATTTTAATTTTGACTCAATAGATGATTTTAATTTCAAGGTAAAATGCAAACTTGTGTTAATAGATATCGAGGAATGTAAGTAGTACTGATCTCTTCTGTGATGTAACATTGAATTATCGGAATGTCACGTGTCAAGACCTCAACAATAAATGGAAGGCCAGATTGCTAACCAATATCATAAAACTACGGGGAAATAGTTCTCACTTTGGTTTAATTCATAGTGGTATATCAATTGGTTCATATATGATTCACTGGTTTGATGTAAGTAATTTTGATTTCCGAACTTTAAAATAACCATCAAAACTAGAATTCTCTGGTAACATTAAATAAAACAACCAAAAACCCAAATTGTGTTGTAGATCTAGGGGAATTGGATTTAAGAGTGGAGGAGGATGTTGAAAAATTGGACAAATTATGTGAACTAATTGTAGACTATAATGTAAATAGAATGTATAGCCCTTTAAAATTAAATTGTCAACATTTTGTCATAGATTGTATGAGAGTATTGGTACGTAATTATTATTTAATATATAATATCTAATATCAAAAAGAAAATGGAAAAAGAATTTGGTGGTCAATTAGGGGAGTATTTTAAAAGTATTAAGGACGGTAATCTTTCTACAAAGTTTTTCATTAACCCAATTACCCAAGAAAGGGTTGAATTTCTCAGTCACAGACAATTGGATCTTTATTGTAGAGAGTTATTTGAGAAGAATCCTAATTTCTATAAGGATTATCCAAATGATTATGCCTTATTAAAAGCCTACGACAGAGGCTATTGGGTAGGTCATGTGAAAGATGTTTTCATTAAGAAAGTGCCCAGAGTTGCATGGGAAGATAAGTACATACCTTTGAAAGGAAAAGACTTGGGTAACAATCAATATCATGATGATGTTTGTTTATGCTGTTTTAATGATCCAACAAGTACTGGTTCAGGTAAGTTATGATTTTTTACAAATCCTTATTATTCTAACCCCAATAAGTTTTATTAATGTAATTTTCCTTGTTTGAACCACCAATTAATGAATATGAGGAAGGGATATTATGACAATATTTGTTTGGATTCTAAATTATTATTATTTGTATGGTTTCACAGATCCACAAAATAATTTACAATGTTCCTCTTCATGAGTTTCTGGTGGTCATTTTTGTTCATTATGACTACTACGATTTTTTAATTTATAAAAAATTGTTTGCAAATTTGCTTGTTTAATTTTTTAACACACCTATTGTCGTGATCAAGCTTCTTATCAGAGTTGAACAAATTATTATTGCACAATGGAGGATAATAAGAAAGAACAAGTATCCATTAATGAAAATCATGTTAAGGATAATATCCACACCAATAATGAAAGTGAAGTTACAAGGAGGCAAGAGGAAGAACATACAACTTCTACAGATGTTTCTCTCAATAGCAGCAAGGAACTAAAAAATCATCCTGAGGCATCCAATACAAAAGACTTGAAAGAAGAAAAGGGTGTTGGGGAACATTTGGAAACTCCTATAAAATTTAATGATGAGCATACGTCTTATGCAAATAAGGAAAACAAACAAGAGATTAGTACTTCAGAATCTTTAGAAACTATTAAGAATGAAACAAATTCTATAACTACTCTTCAAGAAGGAACTAAAGACCAAAAGCAAGAAGAAATTTCCACTTTAGAGAATACAAAGATTAAGGAGGAACATTCTATCTCTCAAAAAGAAGAGGATAAAGAAAAAGTTAAAATTGAAGAGCACCTTAACGAGAACGAACACAATAAGGCTCCTGTAAAAGTTACAGAAGAATTTGTATTGGAGTCCACCAAAGAAGAACATTTTGTGGACTCTACAAACGCAAGTGTTAACACTAATAACGAAGAATTAAACTCCAAATTGCCTACTGAAAAAGAAAATTCAGAAGAACCATTATTGAATCATCTAAAAAACTGTGAAATTCAAAATACCAGTACTGTTTCAGATCACCAAACAAACGACGATTCTAACAAATTGGAAGAGACCGTTGTGTCTGAAATTAAGAATGAACAGCTTATGCTACATAGTCAACCAGTACATTCACATACAGAGGATTTAGGATTAGAAAAGGTTGAAGAAAAGGAGGAAAACAATGAACATATTTCCTTCCCAAATAAGGAAATTGTTGTAAATAATCACACTGAAACCTATGGGGTAGTAGAAGAAAAGACTGTTGATAATAGAACTGAGGATGTGTTAAGTAAGGAAAATGAAAAACAATCAAAGGATAGTGATAAACTTTTACCTCATAGTGAGGAAAGTTTAAATGAAAGAATTAGTGACAAAATTGACGAGGAAATAACAAAAAACCATGAAGGGGACATGACTAATTCCCATGAAAATGAAGTGACAAATAATACTTCCCACAGTGGAGATAATGAAGAAGTAAAAAAGAATCATTATGAATTATCCAGTACGTTTGATCAGCAAACAAAAGACTCTAAGGATAATCTAATTGAGGGAAAAGGAACTGAAATAACAGAAAATATCAATGAAATATCTACTGAAGCAATATCACACAACGGAGACATAATTTCAGAAGAACCCACAAACTTAAATATTGAGAACACGGAGCCTTCCGAAAAAGTAAATCTTGAGGTTGTGTCAAAAGAAGAAGAAAATCAAAATAACCTTGATAGTGAGGCAATTTCTAATAAGGAAGATATAGAACATGTTTCTCCAAAAGAAACTGGGATTGAAACTAAGGCTGCGAAAGAATCTCAGCACTTAGGACATGAAAAGCAGTTAGAACCTTTAGAGGAAGAGAGCACAGATATTACCTATGAACAAGCAAAGGAAAACAATAACTCCAATGAAGAATTTAAAATTAATGAGATGGCTAGCCATACACAAACAGAAAATGTTTCCTTGGAAGACAACAAAGAAAAATTAAGCGAAGATAATCACAAAACCTCAGTTAATGCCTCTTTTGCAACAGAAAGTGAGATAGATTCAACAAAATTCTCAGAATCAGAGAAAGTGGAAATATCTTGTAAAGACAGCACAAACTTAGAGGAAACTAATTTTATCGAACCAAAAGAACAGAAGGTAGAGTGTGATGATAATTTAGATAACTCTCTATCTAAAGAACTATTGGAAGTAAAAGAATTAGATACACCAAACATTAACGCTGAAGAAAAAGTGTTAGAGGAAAAAAATCAAGAAACAATTGATTCTCAGGAAACAGCAATATTAAAAGATAACGAAGAATTAAATGCAGTAGATATACAATACAGTGAAATTGAACAAAAAGAAATTGAATACAAATTAAAAGACCCTACTTTTGATATTTTAGAAGAACCATTAATTACAAATTTTGTAACAATGGGAACTGAAGACAACGAGCCAATAGTTAAAAATATTGAGGAATCCACGGAAGAAACAGCTAAAAACGAAGATAACAAAGAGAAAACAATCCCAGTTGAGGAATTAAAGGAAACGAGTTTACCAATCGAAGATAATTATGAAGCTCAATTGAGTGAACATTTATCAAATGATGAAACCTTCACCAACGAAGAAACACAAGACAATTTTTCTTATGAAGAAAATAACTTTGAGGATGAGATATACCAAGGATTTAATGAATTAAACTTGGTAGAACAAACTCCAGAAATAAATAAGGAATCTGACAACTACGAAAATGCATCAGAAAATTTAGAAGAAAACCTAATAGATGAAAATCAATTAAAGGAAATACTACAAGAAACAATTGATGATGATCATCCTTTCGTGGGGGAGACAATTGTGGAGGACACAGACACCAAAGAAACCGACCCAAAACCAGAAGAACCATCTGAAAATAAAGAAATTGGTAAAGAAGAAGCTATTATTTCTGCGGTAGACTCAACTAACGCCACTGCCGAAACAGAAGAAGAAAGTTTAAAGAGAGAAGCAAAAGAAAAAAAGAAGGAACAAAAGAAACTTGAAAAACAATTGAAAAAGGAAGAAAAACAACGCAAAAAAGAATTGAAACAGAATAATCTGGGTGGCTCAGCGGAAATTTCTAGCGAATCTATTTATGAACCTCCTATTCTATCTGAAGAAGAAAGGGCACTAGCTCAGCAATTAAAGAAGGAAAAACTAAAGAAAAAAGAAATGAAATTGAAAAAGAAACTTGAACAACTTGAAAAATTAAATGCTGAAGAAGAGCAAACTACCGAGTCAGCTACAGAGTCAAATGACGTAAGCCCTGAATTTAAAACAGAAGAAGAGGCAAACAATTTGGAGAATAAAGCAGAAAATACGCAAGAAATAGATTGTAAGGAAGGTGTGAACACTCTCCTTGAAGACACAGAGGCAGAAGCAGCTGAAATAAAACTTGAATCAAAAATTATTGAACTAAAAGCAAAATCAGAGGAAGAAAATTCAAAGCACGAAGAAACAAAGCTATTGGGAGAAAATATCGAAGTTAAGGCATTGAAAGTAGAAGAAAAAATTGAATTCAAGCCAGTGGAAGAAAAAGTTGAAAAATTTAAAGTGGAAGAGATTAAGCAAGTTGATGACATAACTGAAGAAAAATCAATACTGAAAAGTGGAGAGGAACAAAAAGAAAACAATGGGTTGAAGGATGTTATAGTTAAAGAAGAAAAAATTGAAGCCAAACTACTTGATAATAGCATAAGGAAAGATGGCAATTCAGAAAAGATAGATACTCCAGAGAATACCCAGGCAAAAGAAATGGAAATTAAGCACGAATCAAATATTAAAATAGACGTAAAACGTGAAACATCAAAAGAAGAGGAAATAATGCCTAAAGTTGACGAAAAAATTGAAACTATGCATGAAAACCTAAAAAGTAAGGAAGAAATAATTGAAATTAAACATGAAGAACAAACAAAATCTACAGAAAAGAACAATATAGAATCACCGGAACAACCAAAAGAAAAACCAAATATATTAGAGGAAGTAGAAGAAAAACCTCTGGGTATCAAAGAAATTGAAACTAAGCATGAAGAATCAATGGCTACTGAATTCAAAGACGTTGAAGAGAAGTCCTTGGAAGAAAAAGTTGAAAAATCTACAGTTGAAGAGATTAAGCAAGTTGAAGAAAAAGTTAAAAACGAACCTAAAGACATCATCAATCCAGAAACAGTAGTAGAAACTGAAGGTGTTGAAGAAACAGTTAATAGCAAATCTACTGAAAATTACAAACCAAAGGAAACAGAGCCAGTAGAAGCAACCCCAAAGAATGACTGCATTGAAAAAGTAATAGAAGTGGAAGAAGCGTCCAAAATTGAAGAAAAAGTTGAAATTAAATATGAAGAACCAAAAATTAATGGTCTAGAAATACAACTAGAAGAAAAATCAAAGACTGAAGAAATTATTGAAACATCAAAAGAAGGGGAAATGCCTAAAGTTGACGAAAAAATTGAAACTATGCACGAAAACCTAAAAAGTGAGGAAGAAAAAATTGAAATTAAGCATGACGAACTAATAACTAAAGAAAAAATTGAAATTAAACACGAAAAACAATCGAACTTAACAGAAAAGCATGTTTCATTCCACCAAAAAACTCCTGAAAAACTGCTCTTAGACGAAGAAATTGTTGAAATACAAAATAGATACAATGAGGGTTGTGACTCTTTCGAGTGCAAGCCAAACTCAGGTGTAAAGTCACTCATAGAAGAAAACAAACTTATGATAGGTGGCAAAATAGAGTTGGGTGCTGTTTATTTAGGAGACAAGGGTTTGCCTCCATTTCTTCACAGTATTAAGGACCTGCCTTTTGAAAGTCTTCAACTGCAAAATCAAGGATTAAGGAATGCAGCCACACAAACCATTGCAGAGGCATTAAAAAAACATCCAACAGTTACCGCTATTAATTTAAGCAGTAATTTAATCTCTATTGCTGGAGCTCTGTCACTTATTGAACTAGTAAAAGAAAACACCAATATTAAGTACATCAACCTAGAAAATACATATGTAGAACAGAAGTTCAAAGATAGGATCGAAAAATATCTAGACAAGAACAGATCTAAATAAATAATGTATTTACTTTTTCTTTTTACCCTCTTTTTTTGCAAAGGCTGATGATAGAGATGGAAATTCTTCTTCCTTTTGTTTTGGTTTCATAACAGTTTGCTTCTTTTGAGATGTTCCAGCCCAATCGCCTTGCACTTTTGGTTGTGGTCTAATTTCTTCCTTAGTTGTTTTGTTATTGGAGAGTGGTTTGGAATTCCATTGATTATTTTTCACACCAACAACAGTGGTGGTGGTAGAACTACTTGTGGTAGCTGTTAATTGAGTTGTTTCGTTCAATAATGTTGGAAATTGAACTAAATCACTCGTACTTGGAACAACATCTAATTCTGGAAAGTTAGAAATGTGCAATTCTTGAATTAATTTTTCACGTTTACGTTTTTCTTCTTCCCTTATTTCTTTCTCTCTTCTTTTTTCTTGTTCTTTTTCCCACAGTTCCATTCTAACCTTTTCATCTCTATTCCACTGTCTATGTTTAATATCTTCTAAAAATTGAGAATAAACTTCTTGAGATACCAAAGGCTTCATATCTATTTCAGCCAAAGAAAAGAAACAACCACAAGGTAAATGTCTTAAAATAGGATATCTTCTCCTTAAATCTTCATCAAGTTCAGTAGTTTCAATCTCCAAAATCTTACAATTCTCTAATTTACTTGGAAATATTGTAAAATCATTACCATATTGTGAAAGTAAAATCTTTGAACAAAGTGGATGAAGAAATATCATTTGATTATCACTAGATTGATAATACCAATAATTATCAGGATCTAATTCAACCTTTTTCTCTTTCTTATTTAACATTTGAATATTAATTAAAAGATTTGGATTAACTGGACTTTTAGATGATATCTCTTCTTCACTACTATTACTTTCATTATCACTATCCTTTCCAAATGCCTCCTCAGCTCCAGTTACATCTTTCTTATTAACATTCTTTGTCTTCTTTATTAAAGAAGGTTTTCCCTTAGGTACATTCTTCTTACACCATTCATCCCATTCTTTCTTTCTTTGTAAAACTTGATCTCTTGCTAATCCAATATATTGTCCTTCAGCAATAGATTCAACTTCCTTTAATGCATTATTTAATTCAAATAATTCTTTATCAATAATGTGACTAATATCATAAATTACATTAAATCTACAAAAATTGGCATTACGAGTTTCACCATAAATTGGATAAACAGTTGAAAGTGAAGTTGATTGAACATTTCCTTCATTATTTAAATCTTCCACAAGATCAGGTATAATTACATTCTTACTTCTCTTTAATAAAACAAAATCAATTAAATCATTCTCTTTATATTCCTTCTTTACATGAATCTCAACACTTTTAAGAGTATTTAAATAAACACTTTCATTACATAAAGGACATTTTCTACTTGATGATTCACCTAATGCTACATAACGCATAATACAAGGGAAACAAAAACAATGACCACACTTAGTTATTTTAGGTGCTTTTAAATTATCTAAACATATTGGACAATATTCTTGTGAAGGATCATGTGTTTGTTTAATAACCATTTCAATTGTATCCCAATCAACTAGGAAATCTGCATTATACTTTCCTTGTGAGTATTCTGATGCATTTTCATTATTGACTTGTGATGGTGGACGAACTACAAAATGAAAGCTTATTTAATTTTATAATGTTAAAAATAAATTTTACAATGTTTTTTTAAAAACTTACTTTGCTAAAACGTATTCTTCTTTAGTTCTCGTTCTGTGAGTAGTGCGATGATGGAAATGATGGTGGTGATGGTTTTTATTACGATGATTATGGTGATGTGAATGACTGCCACTATTACCACCACCACGATAATGTTTATTGTGTTGTTGTTGTGGGTTTGGTTGATAATTACTTGTTTTTTTAAAGGATGATGCTCTTAAGGAAAGATTTTTATAATGATATTGTTGAGTATTATCTTCTGTATCTAAGAAATATTGTTCTTGATCGTCATGCTCTTCTAAGATATTTGAACTATATTTATTGTTTTTATTGTCAGTATTATGATGATTGTCCGAAATTTTTAAAGGGTGTTGATGACTATTTCTATTGTAATGTTTATGTTTATTATAAGAACCTCCTCTATAGTTATTATTATTACCTTTGTTATTATGATAAGTATTTCGCACTCTTCCCTCCTCTCCTAGTTTTGTTGTTGATGCAGTTGTTTGCGGATTAGATGAAGAAGATTGCTCATTCAACATTTTTTTCAGGCTTACAATATTAAGTGTGGTAAAATTAAATTGATTTTAAAATTAGAGATTGAATGGCAATTTAAGGTACAATTTCAGGGAGAAACAAAAAAGCCCTTTATTTGAATTATGGAATAAATTATTGTTAAATTACTGTTAAATATTTGTTGATTTGTTAAAAAAATTATATTTTCTTAATGATATTAAACTTACTGGCAACCACAATTTAATTGTTTAGTTGATTTAAGCTTAAGGAACAAACTTAATTGACCTACGTTGTATGCTACACAAAACTCATCGTAGAGGTATCATTCGTGCGCCGTATTACAGTTTTCTCCTTTGAGTTACGTGGACAAAAAGTTTAGCTAATGACTAAAATCATTGTTAAAATTTGTAAATGTTAAGCAGGTGACATTAATCTTCTTTCTTTATTGTAAATCGAATATTATGGCTTCTAACGTATCTGGAAAAGTTTCTAAATCCTCGTCATTAACGTTCTATTTAACGTGATCGTTGATGAGGGATAACAATTTAGCAGTAAATTGAAACCGTTCGTCCTTCAATTAACTAAGGAACAATCTCCAATACATCATTACCCACAAAAAATTCCTAACGGCTACCCTATCGCAACGCACTGAAAATCGATAACCATTTACCGCCAAAGGCGTTTATTTATTACAAGAAAGTTGTCCAAAAAGTTTAAAAAAAAAACAATTTCAATAACTCATCTTTTACCTGAACCAACCTTTATTCCCTTTCTATTATATAGATATTTTCAACAACCTCCTTCAGGTAATAAAACGATAATATAATATTTACAATGACCAACTGTGATATTTCTCCTTGGATTCTAGTTACTACTTATTTGAATTATGCAGTACTTGTAATTTTTGGACAAATTCGTGATTTCTTACATGAATTATTTATCGGTCCTATTCATGGTGTAGCACCTAAAGGCTGTGCACCTCTATTTAAAAGTGGAGAAGATTTTTACAATCGTAGACTTTATCGTCGTATTTCAGACTGTTTTAACAGACCTATAAAAAGTAGACCTGGAGCTTATATTGATGTTATTAAACGTACTTCAAGTGATGGTAATGTTACCTTCGATTTAACAAATCAAACAATTAAATGTTTAAATCTTGCAAGTTACAATTATTTAGGTTTTGCCGACAGTCCTAAACATGTAGTTGATGATGTGTTAAAATCTATTGATAAGTATGGAGTTGCAACTGTTTCACCATATGCTGAATACGGTTATACAACAATTCATAAAGAGTTAGAACAAGCTGTAGCAAACTTTGTAGGAAAGGATGATGCAATCATTTTCAGTATGGGATTTGCAACCAACAGTACAACTATTCCTTTATTAGCTCCTACTCCAGACTGTTTAGTTATTAGTGATCAATTAAATCATAGTAGTATTGTTGCTGGTGTTAAATCCACTGGTGGTGCAAAAGTTACAGTTTTTAAACATAATGATATGGATCACTTAGAAAAGATTGTTAGAAAGAGTATTATTGAAGGACAACCACTTACTCATCGTCCATGGAAGAAAATTATCATTATTGTTGAAGGTATTTATTCTATGGAAGGTGAAATTTGTAACTTAAAACGTGCAGTAGAAATCAAGAAGAAATATGGATGTTATTTATATGTTGATGAAGCTCACTCTATTGGTGCTTTAGGTAAATCAGGTAGAGGTGTATGTGAATATTGTGGAGTTGATCCTAATGATGTTGATATTTTAATGGGTACTTTTACTAAATCTTTCGGAAGTGTTGGTGGATATATCTCTGCTGATAAACATATTATTGATTATTTAAGAAAGAATTGCTATGGTTTAATTTATGGTAGTAGTATGCCTGCACCTTGTGCTCAACAAGCTTTATCTGCTTTGAGAGTTATCACTGGTGAAGATGGTACTGAAATTGGACAACAAAAATTAAAACAATTGAATGAAAATGCAAACTTCTTTAGACAAGGATTAAAGAAATTAGGATTTGAAGTAATAAGTGATAAGGACTCTCCAGTTGTTATTACTATGCTTTACAATCCAGCTAAGATGCCTGCATTCTCTCGTTTATCTTTAGAGCATGGTATTGCTGTTGTTATTGTAGGAGCTCCAGCTTGTGAGGTTTTATACTCTCGTGTTCGTTTTTGCGTTTCCGGAGGACACACAAGAGAGGATTTAGAACAAGCTTTAAAGAAGTTAGAAAAGATTGGTTCTTGGACAGCAACTAGGTATAAGGTATTCCAAAGCCAATTATTGAACGATTTATATCAATTAATCTTCTAACCTAATTGTTTTAATTTGCGTATTGTACAAATAATAATTTAAAACACTACGTGTTGTAGTGTTTAACAGATATTAAAAATTTTGTTTTTCCTAAAAGGGATTAATTTTTGTAAATTTTTAATAAAATCAGTAAATTACAAAATATTTTCAGTTGTGAAAAATTGGTGAACTGTTGGTACTTGGTCAACTCCGTGGAATACCTTAGCAAAGATTGACAAATTACTTCTTGTTGGGGTTGTTGGTTTTGGAATGCTAAGAATTTCTTTCTCTTCTTCGCTTTCGTTTTCTTCTTCTTCGTCATTGCTATCTTCTTTGTTTTCTTGGCTGTACAATTGGGAAATATTATTAACAGCATTTCTGTCATTGATGATTGAAAATAAAATCAATTTGAATTTATCTCTGTATCTGGCTAATGTTAAAACTTCTCTGAATAAACACGCAATATGATAGGTTGGATTGGCATAAGCTCCACAACCAATGGAACTAATAATTAAACAGTCATGTCCCTTTAGCAAGGCAACTTCAAAGAATGAAATAATTTTCTTTTTCATTGAATTTGCAATTTTTCCAGAAAGGAAATATTCATAAATTTCTTCATCGTTTTTATAATCCTCTAAACTAGTACTCACATCACAAACCTTTCTTTTCTCTACAGGTGGGTTCATATAAGCAGCTAAGCTAAACATTGAAATATTTGTTGGCTTTTCCTTGAAAGCATATCCCTCCTCCTTTGGAGAACGTATCACTAAGCATTGAGGAACATAAACCCCACCAAACTCAGGCAAAGGATAAGACCAGTTACGATTTTCATCAAAACGATAAGGGTCATCTAAACAAAGAGCTAATGCACTTCTTCTACAAATATCTTCTTCTTGTGAGTCACTAGCATTAAAATACTTCCCTCCAGGATTAGTACTACTTCCATTAATTAATAGTAAAGGATTTAGTTTTAAAAGTTTCTTTGCAAATATTGCAGCTTCTAAACAATCACCTTCTACAACTTGAACTTTTGTGGTTTGATGTTGAACATATGGATGAACAATATTATGTTGTTTTGAAAGAATGTCTTTTGGTATTAAATCAGAACAATCAATCTTTACAGTCAACTTTACCATTTTCTTTAGTGCATTCAAATCAAAATGTACAGTTTTCAGTGGTATTTCATGCCCTACTTTGAATTTAGCATTTACTACTTCATCTTCATTAGTTTGTCCATTGTTTTCTTCATTAACGAAATGAGGATAAATATTAATTTCTTCTTCTTCTTCTTTAAGTAATTCTTTTTGTTTTTTTGTAAGTTTTTTCTTTGCGTGTTTTTTTGGTTTAATTGTTAATTCTTCTTTCGGTGGAGAACTGCTGCCACTAGTTTTTATTTCATCAGTAGTTGTTGTTAATGAAGGTTGAAGGTTAGTAATATTTGACACTTCTTCTTTGCTTGTTTCGTCTTCTTCCAATTGTAAAATCTCTTCATCATTTTCATTCTTTTCTTCAGAGTTGACAACTTTTTCTTCTTCTTTTTCTTCTAAAGGTTTTTCAATATAATATCTCCCTCTTAATAACGCCATTAAGGTTCCAATTTGTACCATCTTTCTTAACGCTCTTCTTGTGTTAGATATTTCTTTCCATTTGTATTCCCAATAATAATATTTCCAATCATTTGGATTAAAAATGTATTTACTTAAAGCTGGGATTAAAGGGTTTTCTTTATTTCGGGAGAGTGCTAACACTTTTTCATAAATGTCATGTGGTAAGTATTCTTTTGGAGGTTTATTGCCACTAGTTCTTGCAGTTAGTAAACTTACTCCTAATGGTGGTTTTGGTAAGTTTGTTGGTGAAGCTTGGTGATGATGTGATGGATTAACTTTGTGTGACTTTTTACCCATTATTTTTTGATCTGTTCTTTCAACTCACAGTTTGAATAAAATTTTGTAACAAATGAGATCAATTTTACATTCCAACCTTAATTCAAATTATTTAATTAAGCACTTTAAAAGTTTCTTCCAAACTTTCTGGCGGTCAATTAGAACTACAAAAAATAAAATGGATATACAAGAAGCTTCTTCAGTTTTAGATTCAGTTTCCGATCATAATAGAAAGGTAAGGTTTGATAATTAGATTTTAAACAATTATTGGTTCATTGGAAACGTCCAGGTTGTTGAAACTTATTTACAATTTACTCATAAAAGAACTGATCTCCACCTAAAGGAAATATCAAAGGTAATTCAAAATGTAAAAGATAGTCGTCTGTTATTGAATAACCAGTATAGTTTATCTGAAGTTCAGAGCATAATTGAATCCTTAGAAACAGTTGTCAAGGCCACAGTTAAAAGCGAAACTGTTTTTGCAAATCATACCTCCCTTGAACTTTTACGCCAAGTTTTCTTGTCAGCAGATAACCATGGTTTTAAGATGGAAGTAGATATTTCTTCTATTGAAAACGAGTAAGTTAAACTATAAGTTTGTTGGTTTCTTAATGATATTTAGAGAAATTCTTCAAGAAATTTCAAAACTTGAAAACTCAATGTTTAATTCAAAGATTACTGCAAACAAACTTCCTTCCCTTAAACCAACTGGGGAAGATTCTTTAAAATTAAAACGAGATAATGAAAATTTAAAAGATAAACTTACTTCACTTAACAAAACCTACATGGAAATGATGAAAGAAAAGACCGAAATCAATACAGAGCTCATGAAAGCAAAAGACATGATTAAATGCTTAGAAGATAAAATTGAAAATTTGTCTAAACAAGAACCTGTTTTAATTAAAGAGCCCTCAGAACCTGTTGTAGTTGTAGACAATGAAAAGATTGAAAAATTGGAAAAGGAAAACGATACCTTATCCGAAGAAATTAAGAGATTGAATGCTGAATTGCAAAGAACAGAAAAAGAATTGAACTCCAAGGTAAATCAAACTTCTCAGTTCCAAAACTTAATGTCCATTGTAAAAACAAAGAATGAAGAGTTAAAGGAATTGAGGGAAAAACTGGCAAAGTATGAGCAATAAAAACTTAAATAAAAAATGTACAGTTGCTATGATATTCTTTTGTCTCATTTGCTTATCTCCCTAGGTATCAATTATAGTGAACCAAACATTTCCGATCAAGTAGAAAGAATTGTTAAAGAATATACAGAAATACTACTGAGGGGAGAGGAAATAACTGAGAAACCAAGAGTGGATAGTAAGTTTGAACAATAAACGTTATTATATGAACCTCTTCAGAGTCTGACTGGAGTGAAGGAGAATCTGAGAATATTTTGAAAAACAATCTAAAATTAATAGCAGAGCAAATACTAAAAGAACTGGGATCAAAACCTAAAAAATCTGTTGAGTAAGTGTCTAACTATTTCTATGCTTCTAAATTGATAAGAGAAGTAATTTCTTTAGTGACATCAAAGGTAAAAAAAGAATATTCCCTTAGAACTATTTGCAATAAAATTCGAGATATAAAATTCACAAAAAGTAAAATTAGCAGTGTTGATCCAAAGTTTGTAGCTCTTGTGGAAAATTTAGAATGCTTGGGTTTGTCAGCCAACAGAATAGTTAAAATTGACTCACTTCCTAGAAATATTTTCTCCTTAAATGCCTTTTCGAACAATATTGAGAAAGTTTGTAATCTTAAAAACTTTTCCAATTTGTTACATTTAGGCCTAGGAGGTAATCAGATTAGTAATTTAAATTTTCTTGAGGGATGCACTGCTTTGATGTCAGTAGATTTAAGTTTTAACAACCTGCTTAACATGCAAGATGTATTGACCTCACTTTCAACGCTACCAAGCCTTAAAATGCTTAATTTACAAGGAAATTGTTTTACTCTATTAGAATGTTATAGAGGAGCTGTATTTTCAACAATTCCTGGACTCGAAACACTTGACGAAGTGGCATACAATGAGGATTCTAAAAAGCCATACCTAGAATTATTTAAAGGTTTTGAGCAATCTAACGAAGGTATGTACTCTTTAAAAAAAATTGTAGTTTACCATTGCAATTTAGTCATTAAACTTACCCTTAACATTTCAACTTTTGCTGGAATCAACTTTGACGAAGAGATAAAACTCATAAGCGAAAAGAGTGACAGTGCTAGTGTAGATACAGGACGTAAGAGTGCTGCTTCAAAGCGACCTTTACTTAAGAAACCTACTGAGAAAAAAACGAATAAGAAACCTGCAAGTAAGGAAAATATAGTGTTCATCAAAGTAATAACTTACCATATACAGTTTGAGTGGATTAACGAAAATAATGAAAGTGTAATGAAAGAAACAAAGCATTACTATTTGTCAGATCCTGACCCTAAAGCAAACACTAACATTGTAAATGTGGATTTTAATGAATCAATCATAATTGAATCAAAACCTTCAGTCTCAGTGAGGCACCTATTAGAAAGTAAGTATTTACCATTTAACATAGACTTTACACAAACGTGACAAAGAACCTGTTAGTTTTTATATTCAAAGAGTAGTTGCAGAAGTTCAGGAAGACGACGAAAGTAACAGAAAAGAAATAAGCAAGGATTTGATAGCGGTAGTACATGGTAACTTCAACTCATTCCTTAAACAAGGATTTATTCTACCCAAGTCCTTAAATGAAGGAGAAGAACCACCCAGTGACCTTAGGGGATTGCTAAAAAACAAAATGGATTTGGAATGTAATTTAATTGATATTAAAAGTGGAAAAAAGATACCTGGACAAACTCTTGGCCTCTCTTTGCAATTACATTCGTCAATTTGGGATTCTTTCGAGCAAGAACTAAAAGAACCAAAGAAAAGGAATACCAAAACACCAGCAAAAACTACAAAGAAGAAGTAACTTTCATCTTACAAGAAATTAAAACAAAAAAAATGGTTTGTATTGATCTACTTTGGTATTTCTAAACATTCTTTGATTATAGAGTAAAAAACTATCGGAACAAGGTATGTGGAAATTAATAGTTGCTGATTGTAGATGTAACTTTTGAATAAATGGATTAGATATCAATGTCTACAGAACAATGTTTGAAAAAATTGATATTGATAAAAGTGGTACTATTGATCAAAATGAATTGGCTGTTATCATGAAAGAATTGACTGAAGGAAAGATCACCAATGAAGAAATTGCACAAATGATGACAGAAGCTGATGGAGATAGTGACGGAAAGATAGACTTTGAGGAATTTATAAAACAAATGGAAAAAATCAATTAGGTGAATAAAAATTTGTTCATCAAAACTGTTCTTTCTTTTGTGATTTGTGAATTGTTGAAAACTAACGCTAAAAAAATGTCAATAGAAGAAAAGAGAAAAGATTTAAGTAAAAAATTAGAAAATGCAACCGAAGAAGAGAAACAAAACTTAAAGAATTTATTTATTAAGTTTGATTCCAATTCGGACGGTAAATTAGATAAAAGTGAATTAAAGCTTTTGATGAGATCTTTTAATGAAGAATTGACAGAAGATGAAATTGAAGATATGATCTTACAAGCAGATTGGTAAGTTCTTAACTTTTTTTATCTAGATGATTAATCTTTGACATTAAATTATTTATAGGGATGAAGATGGACTTATAGATTTTGAAGAATTTCAATATCAAATGTTGTAAATCATTTAAATAAACTGTTATACAATTCTATAAAAAAATTTGGCGCTAATAAAAGTACAAATCCTCATCTAAGCCATGAAAATGGAACAAGATTTCCAAGAACCTAAATTTATAGTTGAGGTTCTTTTTAATTTTGATGCCACAGATAAACAACATTTGTCATTGAAACAGTATGAAAAAGTAAGGGTTATCCAAACGCATGAAAGTCAATGGTGGATTGGAGAGAAAGAAAATGGAGAAGTAGGCTTATTTCCCGCAAATTATGCAAGAAGAGTGGTAGGTATCCTTAATTCATAGGGAACTAATCTTAATAAACGTATTATTTCAAGAATAATATTAATAATGAACAGAAGAAAAAGGAGAAAACATTTCAAAGACCGATAACATTTGAGCCTCAAAAGTCTAACAATAAAGTAAATGAAGAACTAGAGAGGAAGAAAAAGTTAGCTTCTGAAATTGGTTTAAGCTCTTTCGATTTAGATGACCTTGATATT
>CADWAF010001842.1:0-19413 GCA_902984215.1 Willaertia magna
AATTCTATACTTAAAGTTACTAAATTTAGATTGTAATACAAAAGTAAAGTCAGGAATAACCTTTTTTACTAGAGTTTCCATAACTTTAGCATTCTTACAATAAACAACCGCTGCATTTAAACTTTTAATGCCAACAATATCAACTATTAATTCCGATTTAATTTGGAACTAGGAAATTAAAAATTTCTTAGTGAGCTCAGTATTATTTTTATATATAACAAAAACTCTAAAATTTCTGTTAACCCGAATTCTTTTATTAGGTTTCTGAATAAGGTTATTTAAAGTATCTATTGGGACGTCATTATTATAGATATTATTATTGTCGTCCGAATTTTTTAACACTTTAGTTCTTTTAGAATCAGATTCTTCTGTTCTGGCTGTTTTGTTATTCGACATTTTTTTAGAGCCATTTTTACTTTAAAAAAATGAAAAAGCTTCTCGTTTCCCCCCAAACCAGTAAATTTTTATTTCCGATAAAAAAGACTTTTAACAATCGGAATGTTAGTTCAGTACTATTTCACAACCAGTATAAATTTAATTTATTTCCAATTCAAACTAAACACTATTCCGAAAATATAATTAGAGATTACACACCTTTAACCCTTTTAGACCCACCAATTGAACCAGAAATACAAGAAATAAAACAACAACAAGATAACTCAAAAAAGAAAAATGTATTTTCCTTCTATTTTGATCGTTCTACAATAGATGCTCTTCAATCTCTTTCAATTGTCACCCCATCCACCATTCAAGAACTAGCAATCACTCAACTTTTATCAAAAGTAAATAAGAAGAAACATTTCTGTATTGGTGCACAAACAGGTACAGGAAAAACATTATCTTATTTACTTCCAATTTTAAGGAAAATGAAATTACAAGAAGAACGAGAAAAACAACAATTAAAAGAAGAAATAAAAGAAATAACAAAAGAAGAAGAAGATAGTTTAAAAAGAAAACCTAAATTTATAATAATCTCACCAACACGTGAATTATCAAGTCAAATCTATCGTGTTGTAAAACATTTAAGTCATTTTATGAAATTTAGAAGTGTTTGTTTAAGAAGTGATTTCCCAAAATCTAAATTAAAAAAACAATTAGATACAAAATTAGATATAATTATATCAACACCTAAAATATTTAATGAAATGCATGAATTAGGATATATTCATTATACAAATATACAATATATTGTAATGGATGAGGCAGATACTTTATTAGGTAAAGATTTTTTAAAAGATATTGAAAAGATTACAATTTCAAGTATTGAAAGAGGTAAATTAATAAATGAATTTGTACAATTTGGTTTTGTTTTTGCAACTTATAATATTAACATTCAAAGGTTTTTAAATTATTATTTTGGTGGTGAATATGAGTTAAAGAAGTTACAATTATTAGAGAAGAAGAATATGACTACTAATGTGAAGGATAAACAAGAAGATAAGAAGAAGGGAAGTAGTAGTAGTGGTGATACTTCTTTAAATAATGTAGTTCATATAATTGATAAAAAGATACATAAAGGTTTAACTCATTTAAATACAAGGTTTATTACATTAAGTAATGAAGATAAGATTAAATATTTATTAGAAAGGATTATAAAGATTAAATTGTTAATTGAAAGTAGGAATAGAAAGAAGGCATTACTTGAAGAAGAAGATGGTTCAAAAAGAAAGAGATCTATAAGGCTCGTAATGGAGGATAATGAAGAAGAAGGAGAGTTAGAAGAAGATGAAATGATAGAAGAAGAAGAAGACTTTGTTATTCATTCCGAAGGTGATAATAACGAAGAAGAAGGTTTAATACCAGTGAATCCAGCAAGTAAAAAACGTATACTAATCTTTTGTAATACAATTAAAAGTTGTAGAGCTGTTCATCATGCATTAAGAGAAAAAGGAGTTGAAGCTAGTTGTTTCCATGGAGACATGCCTCATGAAAAACAAACAGAAGAATTTGATTCCTTTAGTAGTGGTCGTATTAATATTATGGTAACAACTGATATTGCATCTAGAGGATTAGATTTAATAGTACCTGTTGGACATGTAGTAATGTTTGATTTTCCATTGAATGCTATTGATTATATGCATAGAGCTGGAAGAACTGGTAGGATGGGAACTAGTGGTAATGTGACATGTTTGTTGAATAGAAAGAAGGAAAAACTTTTAGCAGAAACTATACACTATGCATTGAGGTTAGAATTACCTTTAAGTAATTTGAATTCTGAGAATGCTGGAGAAAGATTGAAAGAAATGAAAAAGTCTGCTAAACAAAAGAAAGAAGAGGAAGAGGAAAAGAAAAAGAGATTCATTAAGAAAGAACCAATTACTGTTCCAAATCCAACACAGTTTACAAAGAAAGGAAAAAAGAATAATTTATTCTAAAATTTAAATATTTAAATGTTGATTATGATATTTCTCTTCTTGTTGTATTTTGCAAATGCATTCGTCAATGCTCTTCAATTCTTGTGAGTAGTCCTTGTTTTTGTCAAGCTTCGAG
Source organism: Willaertia magna (assembly GCA_902984215.1). NCBI lineage: Eukaryota > Heterolobosea > Eutetramitea > Acrasida > Naegleriidae > Willaertia > Willaertia magna. The sequence goes on from CADWAF010001842.1 coordinate 2,491, forward strand.
CATAATTCATAATACTCCTTATCTATCATAATTTCAGTTGTTAATGGTTTTCCTAATTTTCTTTCCTCGAATTGTCTTTTGTGTTGTTTCATGTTTTTTGTTAATTTGTTATCTGCCAAGATAACAATTTTATATGCAAAAACATTTGGTCAATTATGGGTTTATTCTCTTTTTGTTAAATTTCCATTTCTAGTTTTTTACAAAGAAAAGAAAATTGAAAACTTGGGCTGATTAAAATAAAAAGATTATTTTTTATTCTTCTTTGAAGAACGAGGCAAACACCAAAAGTTTTACTTCCAAGGGTAAGAAAGAGAGTGTTTCTGGCTTCTCTAACCTGAACATCTCATATGTTTGTTGGAGAGAAATACTTGTTTCTCCTTTCTAATATCATCAAAATTAATTAGAACAGTTAAATTTAAATACTTACATTGTCACCGTTGTGAACAAACTTAATTTTGATTTTGTCTGTGGCCTTAGCTGTATCCATTAATTCCAAATTGATTATTTCATCATATTCTGTGTCTCCCTTTGCGCAAGGTTTCTCCTTCGTCTTGATTTTTTGGTGAAAAACTCTATCCCCTTCTAGCGCTTGTTCTAGGGATACTTTGCAGCAACTACTTCCTTCCGCATATGGACAGTTCAAAATAGCTTTTATGTTGATATTTAAAAGACTGTAGGTCCCTGCAGGGAGTGAGATTGGGCTGTTGATTTGTGGACTTGGACGATAGGGAGAAGAGTCTTTTTTTCCAAACGATAGTCTCCTCAATCTGGCTTTTAGTATTACGTTCTCTTTGATTAGTGAGTCCTAAATGTGTCATGTTAGGTAACAAGTTGATTAAGGATTACTTACATTGTTTTTCTTTACAGTTTCTAGGTCGAGTTCTTCGTTGATTGACTCTAGTTGAGGACTCTCTATATTACTGTTCCTTTCACTTATAGTAGGAGATTCCTCTTCTTTTGTGTTTATAATAGGGCTGGGAGGGGTAAAGTTTGGTATTGGCATCCTTTTTCTCAATGGAGACAACGGGGATGAAAACCCATTTGTTAATGGTGAGTGATCCTCAGATGTACTCAAAGATGACAGAGTGTTTGTTTTTCTCATTGTTTCAAGCCACCTGCCTTCTTCTTGGGAAAGCTCTCCTATTAAATCGAATTGCACAAAACCGTCTTCTAAATAATTAATAAGGTCTTCATTTACAATCCTAACACAATACCTTCTGTGAAAATTAAATAATAAATTATTTCCGTTTTGTTTGGATGTATGTACAAATTTTTCAGTGTAAAACCTAAATCTTATGAATGTGTCTTTACTTTTCACCTTTAAATCCTTTACAGCTTTAATTTTGATTAGAAAATGAAGTGACTGACCTAATAACAAATCAGGATTAGAAACTGGGTTTGGTACAAGCTTCATTGTTGTATCCCCAGGTACTAAGGGAATAATTGCAATCAGTAAATGACCATTTGTCTCTCCTTCACTATTCAGCAAAGGTAATACCTCTTCTTTAGGCTTCCTTCTTGCAAGATCTTTGAGCTCGAATTTTGCACTTCCAATCACATCAATAACACTTCCATAAAAAGGGTCCTGGGTTAATGTCATTTCTTCGTAATTGGGTCCTATTTTTGGATTTAAGAATAGAGAATATCTTTCTCTCATTTTGAGGATTCTGACCTCAAATTCTTCGGTTGTCCACATGGTAGTCTTCTTTTTGTCTTTATCTACTGCTTGTACATTAAGAAATGGACTGTTGTTTTTTACTACAATCTTTAAATCATATCTTATGTTCTTTTTCATGTCTTTTACCATGTCGTTAGCCTCCTTAATCAAGGGAAGGAGTCTAACAAGATTTTCATCAATCCTATTTCTTGCAAGAAGATCTCGTTTAGAAAGATCTTCAATATTTTTCTTTGGGGCTAATTTAAGTTGTATTGTTTTGAATACATTTTTGAAAGTTTTCTTTAAAGATCCTCCTTTCTTTTTCTTTTTGTTGTTATCTAGCTCTTCAATTTTTTGTTTTTGTTCTTCTAGTTCTTTTAATTGTCTATCAATTATTTCTTGTTGTTTGTACTTTTCTTTCTCAAATTCTTGTTCTATTTGTAATAGTTTTAATTTCATATGTTGTTCAATTTCTCTTTCTTTTTCTTCAACAGCATTTTCAATTATTCTTTTTTGTTCTTTGGTAATTTCTTCTTGAGCAAAAGCCCAGTCAATTTGTCTGGTTTCTTCATTTGTGACGGTTGGATCCACATATTTAAAAACGTGGTTGCTACCCAAAATAATACGATCATTGTTTTGTAATTTGGCCTCTCCATTTACTGTTCTTCCATTCACATAAACAACAGCGTTCTTAAGGGGTTTAAGGGTAACAGAATCTTCTGCTCTTTCAACAACACAATGCTCTGGTCTTATTTGAAAACCTTTTAACACAATGCAATTTGTAGAATCTCTTCCAATCTTAGTAACACCTAGTTTGAAGAAATATATTAGTAAACCACTAAGCATTGGATCCTCGTTAAGATTAAGAATATGAGGAATATTTCTGGCACCTGTACCTGCAATTTCCCCCATGTCAGTGAAAGAAATACCAGCCTCTTCGAGAGCTTTTCTTCTGGCTTTTTCTAATTCCAGTGTCCTCTTCTGTTTTTCCTCATTAGACATCTGAAGTTGTTCTATCATTTTTTGACTTGTATTTAGTTGTTCCCTTAGTTTTATCTTTTCGCTGTCCTCATCAAAATGATTTGATTTCGTTAATAATTCTTTCAATCGTTGAATTTCATCTCTTAATTCTCTTATTATGAGTGCATTAGGGTCTTCGTTAACTTTAGCATTATTTTTAATTTGTTTTGCTCTACTGGCATACCTCAAAGTGGATAACGTTTCTTGAAAATTGTAGTCACTAGGAGAAATTGTTGCAATCATTATTGTTTTACTGTTTCCTCCCAAACTTTCTTTCAAAAGCCAAGTAAGCACGCTATTTCTATAGGGAACAAATATCTTTTTGTTAGGATTTTCAGCTTTCTCAGAGAGTTTTTCAATAACGTTACCCAATGCTGTGAGGGAAACATTTATAGCGGATCCTTCCCTCAGCCTTTCTCCAGTAGCACCACTTTTATCTGCGCGTTCACTTCCCGCAAGATCTATTAAATTTATTCTACTAATTCTTTCCGAAAATACTACTTCTCCATTCTCACCCTTAGCCTCTATTGAAGAAGCCAAAATTATTTGAAAAATCGTGTGAGCTCTCGAGCTAACATCATTCATGTTGGTTTTTGCTATTGTTCTTAATCTATTTCCCTCATCCATTAGTTTTAAAACATCATCATATGTATTCACAACACAAGTCTCCAAGCCCTCCACATAAGGACCAGTTTGAGGGTTTTCTCTTACCCTCAATCCAGAAGAACTATTCAAGGGATTTGTAGGATTAAATAAATCTCTAACTTGTTCGTTGTAAATCTCCATCATGGACGCCTCTACTCTAAAATTTCTATAACAACCATCACACAGCGATTGGGCCTCACCAATTCTTTGAAAGAGACTTCGACAAATCCTGGGAACTATTCCAATGTTATTTTCTCCAGCATAACCCATCATTGTATACTTTATAATAAATGTTAGAGTCAATAATAACTAAACTTACCGTTTTTCCGCTAACATCAAATCTTAATAATTCCGAAATTAAATTTTACTTACCTGCCTGTTTGTCCGTAGGCAAATAATGAAGTATTATAACCTTCTAAGGCGTTGTCTATAATCCTAGTTCCTATATCCTCGAAGAGCTTTGATTGTGTTACAAATTCATTTGATTCATCATGACTCCAATAAGAATAATCAAAGGTAAATTTACGTTCTTTTCCGTTTTCAGGATCTCGAATATAAGTATCCTGTCCTTTCATTGTTATTATACATTGGGTACCTCCCTTTATTCTTTTCTCTCGTTCAGCAAAAGGTCTCACCCTTGCAACAACCTGTAGTTCTGTATTAATCTTTGCGTAAAAAATATTTATGGACGTACCTTAATAGCATCTGAGTATGACATTTTTTCTGAGGTTTTCTGAATGAACAATCTGTTAATTTATTTACATAAGTTTCATCTTAATTGGAATCCTCGTAAGAATTAGTTTGAAATACATATTTTAAAGATGAAAAATAGGATGTGAAAGGAGGAGACAAGTTGAGCTTTTCAGATTCATCAAGAATACGTTCAAGCTTGGAAATTAAATTATTGTCCAAATTGTAATAACAATTCTTATATTCTTCAAGAAAATCTCTCAATTCTTCAGTTGAAACCCTACCAATTTCTATTGGGGGATTAAAGTGAGATAGCAATCCGCATTGACTTGATTCATCCAAAAAAAATCTGATAAATAAAAGTGTGAATTTGTGATGTTGTTCATTAATCTTTTTTTGTTCTAATTCATACTACAAAATGTAAACTCTTCAATTAAAATAGCTTACTTACCATCCATTCGTCATTTTCTATTCCACTCGTTTTTATTAGTTCAAAAATAGTCTCAATATTAGATGTACTATGTTTATATCCTTCCAAACTTAAAATGTAGCCTGGAATATATCGTTCTATAGGTCTAAGTACAAAGTCATTCAAAATTCCCTTAGAAGTTGCAGTTAATTCATCAACAAGTATATCAGTTTTTAATGTTTGACATAATTCACATAATTCCTTACTTTTACTCATACACTCACCAACAACTGCAGAGTATTTTAAGGTTTTACTCCCAATAATACCTACCAAAGCCTCAGAAGAAGATACACCTATGACGTAATTAAGTTTGAACTTTGACTGTTGATTGACGTTCTGCAAAGCTCGTTTAATTTTCAAAGCTGAATCGACTGCGATGCCCATTGTATGATTGGAATCTAGGTTAAAAACAAATTCATTTTGTTTAATAATTTGCAAATTTGATTTCGATATTTTGGATACGTTTGAAAGTTCGGTTAAAATTTTCTCAAACAATGAGGAAATTGTAAAAGAGTCTGAAATAAAGTTGTGGGTGAAGTTAGGCAACTTCAAATAAATGACTGTCGCATATTTCTTTTCGAACCCTGTTTTAAAAAGACTACTCTTTAGTGTAGAATTATGCATAGATCCTGAAGCGTTTCCAAAAAACGAAGTTATTGACTTTTTCGAATAGTTTCCTGTAACATTACCAGTTAAATTAGTCACTGATTTTTCTTCTAACACTTTTTTTTCAATACTAGACAAGTTCCTCATTAAGCTTTCAGGTAAATACGTCTTAATCTCTTTTAAAAAAGAAGCCATTTGATAGAGATGCTTATATATAAACATTTCCTCGGTAAGTACTGATGTATAATAGTTTAAATTATCAAAATTCATAAGGGAAATTTTCTCGAATTCTATTTGCAAATTATTAAATGGTTTTGTTATTATAATTCCCAATATAACGCTGAAGGTAATGGATAACACTAAAATAGTACACATTATACCAACAGAAATATTAGTGGATAATTGTACACTAGCTAAAACTTCATTTTCAAAGAGAACAAAAGACAATCTCCAAAAAATATTGTCATAATGGTAACTAGACGTCATTAAAATATAAGGTGTTCCCTTAAATGTAATACGTTGAAGATAATATTCCATCCCTTCGTAATTTAGTTTTTCAGCTCTAGACAATTCTTTTGGGTCATAAGCTTTTTTAAATAAAGGTCCAGAGTCCTGGTCAGTAAGGTTAAATAAATGTACTTGGGTTGTTATGTCAGATGGAATATCAATTGAGGCAGATATTACGTTCATAGAAGAAAATTCACTTATTACAAAAAACCCACTGCCAAATATTCTAACTGTTTTGATGAATTGTGAAATTCTTTCCAAAGAAATATTAATTTTACTCATTCCAACCAATTGCTTTTTTCCCTGCTTAAGTAAAGATTTACTGTAAATAGGCGCAGCATAATATATTGATAATCCACCTAAAAGATGTCAAATAGAATTCATTATTTCATACTTACCACCAATAACGTTGTATGGTTCTCCATAACCCCCTGTTTCGAAACTTTTAAATACTTTTAAAGAACCTTGATAATAATCTTTTTCATATGTTACATAGGTTTCGTTACGATATATTTTACTAGATACAGAACCATCGGTCATGTTTGCATAAAACATTAGTAAATTTGATTCTCCTGGATTTTGAACGCCGTAGTATAGTACAGTTGACCCGTCCTTATTATCAACTCTATTATAAAAATACAAGAAACTTTGGTTATTTTCATAAAAAGCTATTGTAGTTATAGTTATATCATAATTAAGCAATCTTCGGAAAGCATAAGGTTTATAGTTAGTAGGTAAAATTAAAATATCATTTTGATAATCACTGGCCATTTCAAGCGCTACTAATTTCGGCATTAATAACTTTGAGGAAAGGAACAAGCCAACCTTATCTGAAACTTCTTCTAAACTTTGCCTCATTAATTCCCTGCTAGATTTTGATGCCTCAATATAACCTGTTAGCCATATGGAAATACAAGAAACCAACGAAAATAAACTTAATACTAAAATTATAAGTAATCTAACCGATAATAGCCTACTAATAACAATATTTCTATTGAAACTGATGTATTTATCTATTTCGTCCGTATCACTTGAAATACTCGATATTTCATCTTCTACATGTTTTGGTTCCTCGAAAAAACTTATATTACTGCTTACATAACTACTGGCTTGCCTATTCACCTTTGTAAATACGCTTTTCATTGAAATATTGTTTTCAGAACGGAAAATAGGCTGTACTTTGCTTTGGTTGTGCATCATCTTTTTTTTAATGGTTTAATTATGTACCGTAAATAACGTAAATATTTATTATTAATAAGGAATGAACAGATTTCTTTACGTAAATCGAACAACTTATAATTACAGCATCCATATTAAAACGTAAATTTACAAATTTTACAAAAGAGTAAATTAATCTTTCTATAGCTCATCTAACTCTTTCGGAGCAGTTAGTTTACTATGCATAGTATTGATGTTTTCTCTAATAAAACCCAACTAAAACATGTTTTCATTTTTAACTAGCAATGGATGTCCGTTCCCTCAGCAATTAAAAATGGATCCACTAGTGCAGACAACAGAAACCACAAAGTACCCAAGCTTTCCGCTAAATCTTAATAAACAGAAGGGATGTTGTGGTGGGAACAAAAAACAAGATGCACAATCGGTAACACCTTCCGCTAGTAATAGTCTTTTTTTTTGTGCTTGCAAGAATCAATACCAACCAAATGCTGATTGCGAATTTCAACAATTTCTAGAGAATTATGTTCCTGTCCCTAATAATATTAATAACAACCCACATGATTCACCAATCGCATCAAGTAATGGTTCTAGTAACGGAAATATTTTACTCTCTAATAACGATGTTGTTACTAGTAATAATTACAATGAACTATCAGATTTTTTAAACCCAACGGATCATACAAAAGCAAATACCTCTTGCTTACTTTGCAAAATTCGTCATCGTAAATGTGATTACCATCTATCAGTTTGTAACCACTGTGCAAAAGAACATAGATCTTTTTGTATTTACATTAATAATGTAAAAAGAGGACCTAAAAGACAATCAAAGAAAAATAGTGAAAGTAGTGAGGATTTACAAAATTTATCACCAGAAACTATTGATTTAATTTACAGAACAATATATAATAATATTAATAATATTAGATCTGAAGAAGAAATAATTGTGAAATTATCTTTTGATTTATTTAAAAAAATTGTAAATTATTTAATACCAATTTCTTCACAAGAAGATATTTATGAAAGAATGAAAATATCTTTACAAGCCTCTACTACACCATTCATTGGAGATTTAGATTATTTTAAAAGATATTTTCATAAAATTGGTGAAAAAGAAGTTGCCTTTATGTCTATCTTACAAGCAATTTGTTTACAACGTTTAAACGAAAAGAAGTTAGCTCATAAATGTTATGAAAGGGCTAGAGGTAAATTATCTTTTGTTTTTGATCACGTATCCGATTTTGAATTGATTACAATCTATTGTTATGTTTCAATATATTTAATTGGAGAAGGAGAAAGACAATTAGCAGATTATTATTTAAATCACGTAAAATTTTATGTTAAAGAATTTCAACCTCAAAGTTATGAAGCTCAATTTTTATTATGCACTATTTTACAAACTGAAATAATTTTACAAGAAAATGATGAAAATTTATTGAAGCATTTAGAACAAATTTTAATTTTATTTTCTAAAGATGCACCTTTAAATAATAATAATCCAAATTTACAAGATACACTTACTCAAGCGACTGTTAAATATGTATCAAATTATGTTACCACATCTAATAAGAAAATGTTTGTTAAAGGTACCTGTAGAATGCCTGAAATAGATTCAAATGTACATCGTCAATTGAAAATATTATTTGCTACACAAGATAAACAACAACAACAGTTATCTTATCAATTAAATCAATTAGAAGCATTGGGAGGATGTATACCATCTATAACAAGTAATAGTTTTCAATTTTCATTACCTTTAAATAGTAATGTTAATAATAATCAACATAACACACTAAATCAGAAGATAACCCAAATTAATAATGCAATACAAAATATTCAAAATTTTTATGGTAAATTAGATTACAATGGAAATACCTTTATTATGACATTGTATGGAATTGTTATTTTAACTCAATGGAAAATAGGTTCTGATGATTCTTTAATTGAATCGAGAAGATGTGCAGATTTAATCACAAAATGCACAGAATATGATGACTTTTCAATTTCTTCTTATTCTGTTGCTGTTCCAGTATCGTTAGCAAGTAAAGTACATTTATTTGCTTTAAGAAATGTGTTGATGTCTAACTCAATGATTATACATGAATATGCCCAACAATTATTTGAGTATTTGTCACTGGACTTTGAAGCTTTAGATTTAATGGCAAAGAAGTATCCAATAGTACAAACCAAGTATGCCAATTTAATAAGAGAAATTTCTAATGCCTTAAGTTCTTACATAGAGTTATCAACAAATCAACCAAACAGATTTATAAAACTGCATAATTTATCTCAACCCCTCATGTAAATCTGTACTATCGCTTTGTACCAGTAACAATAAAGAAGGATTAATTTGTATATAATTTGTTGTTGGTAGCTCTAATCACAATTGAGGAACATCTTCAAATACTGCATTCCAAAAAATTAAAAAATTAAAAATATTTTTTAAAAAAATTGTAGCAACCACTAGAAGGATAACGTTGCTATTCTACCTCATCTCTTATCCGTTCTTTTCATTAAAGGCTTTTTTGTATTGATTCAATTTCGCAATCCTTTCAAATTTTCCCTCTCTTTTTTGAAGATCATAATTCTTTAAAGTTTTTGTATCAAAAATCTCTCTTTTAACAAACACACAAACAACAATCTTTAACACAAAATGGTTATGGAAAAACTTGAATTCAGTAAACCAACTACTACTAATAAAAAGAAAAAGCAATCCGTTGGTGGAAAACAACAACCTCAAAAAACAAATGGAGCAGAACAAAAGCAACAACAACAATTATTAACTCCATTAATTAATGAAAATAATAATGTTGAAGAAGTTATTGAAGAACAACCAACTAACAGTACTTTTGAAGCTATTAGTAAAATCAATAAGGAAATTCGTAATTATAGAAAATTAGTAAAACAACATAAAAAATTAGAAGAAGAAGTAAGTATTTTTTAAAAACAACAAAATAATTAAACAAAAATTAGATTAAAAATATTTTAGATTTTCAAGTTATTATCCCTACTTTACCATCTCATTTAAAAAAGAAAGATTTATCTTCACAAGAAGAAGAAGAAAAGAAAAGATTGGAAAAGAATATTTTAGAAATGAAAGAAAAGGAAAAACAATTAAAAGAAATGCTTGAGATTTTATCAAATGAATCAAAAACTTTAGAATTTTTAGAAAATTTACAATCAACAATAACTAAATTTTATCAAGAAGTAAGTAAAAATTTAATAATTAATGTTTATTATAATTATTTAAAAAAGAATGAAAATAGACATGTTTCTTTAGAAAAAGATTTAAAACAAGTTCAAAAAGAAATGAAAAATAGAGAAAAACAATTTGATGAAAATAATCAAACAGTTATTGATTTAAGGATTCAATTAGAAACACTTTTAGAAAAACAAAAGGAAAATTTAAATAAAATAAATCAATATGAATTACAAATAAATCAATTAACAAATGAAAATCAACAAATGAGAATACAATTACAAAGTATAGAAAAATTAAGAAATGAGATATCTAGATTACATAATATAAATGAAAATTTAATTAAAAATTTAGATGATATTAAAAATAAAAGTAATTTACAAATAAATCAACAACAATTAATAATTGAAGAACAAAAGAAATCATTACAACAAAAAGATGAAATGATTAATAATAATATTTCAAGAATGAATCAATTAAATCAACAATTAAATTTAATTAAACAACAATTAACTGATCAAGAAAATTTAAATAGACAACAATTAATTCAAGTAAATCAAAAGAATGATGAGATTGATCTTTTAGGTCATCAAATAAAATTATTAAAGGATGACAAAGATGAAATTAATAAAAAATATTCAGATCAAGTTGAAAAATTAAAACAAAATGAAAATTTAATTTTAAATATTTCAAATGAAAATGAAAAATTGAAAGAACAATTAAATCAACAAGAATTAAATTTTAACACCAAAATTAAACAATTAGAAGATCAATTACAACAAAGACCTCTATTTGCTTTTCCAGTTAAATTTGAAGAAGATATTATTCATGATGCTTTAGATTTACAAAAAACAAGAGAAGTAATTGAAATTATTCAAGTTTTAAATTTCTTTAATATTTCCCATCCTCTTGCATTTGAAAGAAGAAACATCTTTCTAAGTGAACAACATCTTAAAGAACAACAACAAATACAATCTAATAATCAACAACAACAACCATATCATTCCTTTTTAAATATTAATGATTTTGTACCAATTGATTATTTAACTAGAATTATTCTTGGTTTAAATACTAGAGATGCTTTATATAGTTTAGAAAAATTAATTTCTAGAAGTAATGATGAATTTGTTAGTGGTATTACTTATCGTTTATTATCTCAACAAATTAGAGAACTACTTTGTTCAAATATTTATTCAACTGGTGGTATCCATCCTTTCCCAATGTTACAACCAAACTATTTACCTCCTCCATCTTTACATTTATTACCTCAACCAAATGGTAATAATTTTGGTCCAAATATTAACAAGAATAATAATAACACTAATAATTTACCTCCTTTACGTACAACAACAAGTAATGATATAATGTTTGGTTCAATGAAAGCACCATCACCAAGTGCTCCAACAATGATGGAAGAAAATACAACCCCAACAACAAATAATTTACATCCAAATGTAGTTGTCAACCTTCCTCAAGAAGAAGAAACAACCTCAATTAATGCTCCTTCTGCACCTTCACCATCTACAATAACTCCACCGCCAAAAATTACCACCAATGAAGAAGTAATACCTCCAAAAACAATTTCATCTACCACAACAACAACAACAGATCAACAACAAGAGATGGATGAAACAACAAATAGCAATAATATAAATAATACAGAGAAAAAGAAATTCACTTATACTAGGGGAAGAGGAAGAGGTTTTTCTCATTCCTCAAGAGGTGGAAATAATAACAATAGAGGAAGACAAGTTTTTTATCGTAAATCCAACACAACTTCCAATAAATAATTACAAAAAAAACTTTACTTTCTACTTTGTAGTTGTTCGTACAACCAATTTAAACCTTCTTCAATTCCAGTGCCCTTTATAGCACATGTTTTAAATATTGACCAAGTTCTATTCTTAATTTTAGATAAATTTAATTTTTCACTAATTTCCTCCACTGACATTGCATTAGGTACATCTTGTTTATTTGCAAATATTAATAAAAGAGAATCTTTTAATTCTTTTTCATCTAACATTGCGAATAATTCTTCTTTAGCTATACCCATACGATCTTTATCACTAGAATCTACAACATAAATAATTGCATCGGTATTAGCATAATAACATCGCCAATATGGTCGAATAGATGTTTGTCCTCCTAAATCCCACACTTGGAATTTTAAATTTTTATATGTAACTGTTTCTACATTAAACCCTATTGTAGGTATTGTAGATATGGTTTCACCTATTTGTAATCGATATAATATTGTGGTTTTACCTGCATTATCTAGTCCTAATATTAAAATACGAACTTCTTGTTCTAAATTAAAAAAGTTCATAACAGTTGCAAATAAATTTCCCATTGTTTATACTTTTTTATTATTAAATGTTTATTATAAATGTATTTATTTTCAATTATTGTTTTTAATGTATTATTTAACTATTTTACATAAAAAAAACTAGCAGCAATTTTTTAGTTTTTTTTTCAATAATTTTTTTTATAAATTTTTGTTATCAAACCAATGACCGTAGTTTGACCACGCTTGCCACGTTATTAGCAGGAAAATGGAAAGAAAAAATATAATGCTCTTGTCAGCGAATAGTGAAAGGATAGAAGAAGGAATAAATGATCAAAAAGTAAAGGTTACGGATTTAGTGAACTGCAGTTTTAAAACTATTGACTTGGCGCCCGCTGTTTGTTGGCATTATAAAAATAAAGGATTTTGTAAATTAGGAAATGATTGTAAATTTTTACACGTAAAGAATTTTGATGATAATAATGACAATAAAGATATTAAATTATCATATTATCTATATAAAACTAAAGAAATGAAATATAAAGTATCAGTACTAAGAAGAACATTTGAAGAAAATGGATTTACTTTAATGAAAGAAATAACAAATGAATTAAACTTTTATTGGGGTAATAGTTTCCCTTCTTCAAAGATTGAAACTTTTTCTTTTTCAACTTTAATTAATCACTTTCCGAATAGTCATCATTTAACAAATAAAAATTTAATGACATTACATTTACAAAATTTAAAAGATTTTTCTTATTTACCAATTTCATTTGTTTTACCTAATCAGATGAATGAATTTATAGAATTTAATAAATTAAATTTAAATAATTTATGGATTACAAAACCTTATAATTCAGGTGAAGGAAGAAATATAAAAATTTATTCTGATTACAAAATGATTTGTAAAGAACATAATGATATTGACAATAATTCATTAAAAATAAATAAGAATGAAGAAAGAAAGAAAGAATCTAAATGTATTGCTTCAATTTATATTTCAAATCCTTTATTAATTAATAATAAAAAATTTGATTTAAGATTATATGTTTTATTAATTGGAAAAGGAAGACAAATTTATTTATATAAAGATGGAATCGTTAGATTTGCATCTGAAGATTATTCTAATAATTTTGATAGTTTAAATAATTTATTTATTCATATAACAAATAATACAATTAATGATAAGATGAATGCTGTCACCTCAAAAGGAACAAAACATGGAACTAAAAAATTTGGTTTCTTTAATAATAAGAGTTTAAGTGAATTAAAAGAGGAATATATTTCATCTAATAATTTTGAATTATTTTGGAATGATTTAAAAGATTTAGTTTTAAAAACTTGTTTAAATACAATTTATAATAAGGATTATCAAGAAGAGAGATTTAATAAATATTTAGATCAATGTTTTGAGTTATTAGGTTTTGATATAATGTTAGATGAAAAGTACTTTCCTTACCTATTAGAAGTAAATGCTATGCCTGATTTACTTGGTGTTAGTTCTAGTAATCATTTAGTTTATGAAAAGAATTTTGAAGTAAAAGCTAAAATGTTATCAGAAGCTTTAACCATTGTTAATAATATTAATCATTGTCAACAACAACAACAAGTGATAGATATAGGTAGTTTCGAACTCATCCAATAATTATTTAATAAATTATTAAATAAAGCTATTCAAATAAATGTTACAAAAGACGAAAAATATTTGAAAAAAAAATGCCTGCTTTTGCTTTTCGAGCTTTGGGGACTGGAACTGAACAAGCTAACATTAATAATGAAAAAGAGAAGGAAATACAGGTTGACAATCATAATTCATTATTTTATGAACAACGGAAGATAATTAAACAACGTAAAATAAAAGTAAAAGAAAGAGAAACTATTTTAATTAATTTAAAAAAACAATTTTGTACATCAACTAAAGAAGATAGTGATAAACCATTTAATTTTTATAATCGGACTGAATTATTACAATTGTCACCTTTTGTAAGGAGTGTTAGATTTGTAAATCCTTCTGTAAGAAGAAAAAGAATACCATTAAAAGAAGTTTTGGAACATTTAGAAATATTAATTCAAGGATTAGATCCTAGAATAAATGATTTCTCAACTGTTTGTGAATGTAGTACTAATTTAAGGAAATTATTAAGTGTAGCAACTAATCCACCAATTGATAAAGTCGTTAATTCTAATGCTTGTTTATTAATTGCTAAATTAATTAATATTCAAGAACTTGCTAAATATTATAAGATTGAAGGTTATAATAATAAAGAACTAATGAAAGAAGAAGATGATGATGATGAAGAGAATAATACTTTACTTTTTAGACAAGAAGTTACAATGTTAGATGTATATAGTTTACAATTTGAATGTTGTTGGTGTCTCACTAATATTGCAAGCGGCACGACTAGACATACTCAATATGTTGTAGATCTTGGAGTTGTACCATTGTTCTTTAATTTATTGAAAAGTCAAAGTACAGATGTTAGACAACAAGCATGTTGGGCATTAGGGTAAGTAATAGACAATGCGAATAGAATAATAATTAATATTGTTGTTAGGAATATAGCTGGTGATAGTGTAAAATTTAGAGATGAAATGTTATCAGTTGGGTTGTTAGATAAGTTAATTGATTTATTACAAAATGAACAATGTTTAGCAGTGATAAGAGATGCAACTTGGTCTGTAAGTAATTGTTTTAGAGGAAAACCTTTAGTTCCATTAGATTATGTGGTTCAGGCTATGCCAATACTTTCCAAATTAATTTTACAATCAAAAGATGAAGAAGTTCTATCTGATGCTTTATGGGCATTAAGTTATGGTACTGATTTGGGAGATAATCATTGTTATAGAATACAATTATGTATTGAAAGTAGTTTATTATTAAGAAAGATATTGGAATATGCTGCATCTTCACAAGCTTCATTACAACAACCTGCAATAAGAATTATTGGTAATATAGCTGTTGGAAATGATACACAAACACAAACATTATTGGATGAGAAGGGATTGGAAGTATTAAGAGGATTGATTTCTCATCCAAAGAAATCTGTAAGGAAAGAAGTAATTTGGACAATTAGTAATATTGGTAAGTCTTTTTATTTGTTTTTTAATTTAAATTGTTGTTAAGCTGGTAAGTTTTATTTAATAATATTTTATTATTTACTTTTATAGCTGGTAATGAAAATCAAATTCAAGCTGTTATTGATTCTGGATTGTTATCTACAATGTTTGAGATTTTAAGGAAATCGGACAGTGACATCAAGAAAGAAGCTACTTGGATTTTTGTAAACGCTATTGATGGTGGAACTGTGGCACAAGCAGATACTATTTGTAAAGATGCAATTGTTTTAATTGAGTTGTTTTGTGCTCAAGCCACAGATTTTAGTAATCCTAAACTTGTTTATGTTTCTTTACAAGGATTAAATGCCATTGCTTCCCGTTATATAATTAATAATACATTGGCATATGATCCTTCAATTAAGGAATTAGTGAAACCAAAGATTAGTGATATAAAAACAATATTGGAGATTACATCACAGTATTCAGTAAAAAACAATGAGGCCGAAGAAATTAGAAAATTCTCTGAAACACTATTGGGAAAATTAAATATATGAAATTTCAATTAAGACAAAATAGAAGACAACAAATTGAAGAAATTTATAATTGTTATTATATTTGGCGTGATTGTAAAAATGTAATTTTGTAAATTATAATCAATAAATTTACAACAAAATTAAATATCCAAAAATTTATTTAAAATTCTTCAAAATTATTAATGCTATTTCCTCCATTTCCCAATTAACTACACTGTACACTTCCAATTAGTTCATTATTCATTATTTTGTTGTTCTCTAAATCTATTTGCTTGTTCCCTATCTCTCTTTAATTTTCTTTCAATCTCTTTTTCTCTTTCCTTTAATAATTCAGGAGTAATAGGTCCATAGAAATTACCATTACTTTCATCAGATTGATTAACAGGTCTCATCACTAATCCTAATAAGAAATATTTATCAAAACATCTAATTAAATCAGATTGAACATGATGACAATGTTTTTCATGAGCTTGTTTAGTTTGACTATCTTGTCCTTTAAATAAATATCTCCAAATTGAATCTACTGCCATTCTTTCATTCTCTTTAAAACAATCATTAGACATATGATAAATTTCTGTACATGAAGTTCTTGCAATACATGAAAAACTCTTTTCCTTTAATTCAACACATTCATGTTTCTCTGGATATGCATCACAAGCTAAATCTCTAGCTTTATTAAAATAATCTTTACATTGATTAGATGCATTTTGAACTTTAACAGTGTTATATGCATCAAAATAGACAAGTTCTTGTGTTTGTTTTATACCATTACTTCTTAGTTTATTAATTTCGGGTATACATTTTGTGTAATCTTGATTTATTTCTAAACAATTATTTAATTTATTTCTTAAATCGGTATGTTCCGGTAAATTTAAAAAAGGTCTATATAAACAAGTTTGAAATTTTAAATATAATGGATGACTTGTTGTTAATTCTTTTTCTTCTTTTTGTAGTCTTTTTGCTTCTCTTCTCCATTCGCGATAACTATCTTGGCATCTATTTCCGTAGGAACTGTTAAGAAAATCAGTCATTTTTTTGTGCTATAATAAAAAGCCTTTTTATTTCGCCTCATTATTTTTT
>CADWAF010001843.1:0-14666 GCA_902984215.1 Willaertia magna
TATTAAATTTACATTTAAATAAATAAAAATATTACAATCTTTATATTTTGTAATTTTTAAAAATAATAATTTATTTTTCATAAATATTGTAAAAAAATAATAAATCTATTAAAAACTTTTATATTTTATTTTTAAATATTTAAAATACAATAAAGTAATTGATTTAATATATATTTTTTAATTATTTACAATAACTATATATTGCAAAATTGTATTAATATGTGTTTAAATTTTTAATTAATTTTATGGTTTTTTATAACAGAATATTGTTTAATAATTGATTATTATATATAATTTATTTTTTATTATATAAATACTTATTAACAGAAATAATAAAAAACTTTAATAGAAAAAAATTGTATTGGTTGGAAAATAGTGAAACTTTTTAAGTAAAAAAAATGTTTTATTATAAAATATAAGTACTTTTAATTTTTGCTAATGATAAAAACATTTCTTGTTTGGTGAAGAATTGATGTATTAAGATATGTTCAGTGGTTTTAATTGTTTTGTATTATTGTAATAAAATTAATTTTGAAATCTATTTATTCATACCCAACAATTTTGTCAATTACATCTCCTATAGATGCAATACCAATTAAGTGTGCTAGTACACTAAAGCTCTTCCACAATACTGCATCCCAAACTATACATAATACAAAGCTAATCACCCAAGTAACTGCCTGAGATGTTGTCATGTTTGTACTAAATCCCAATACACCTCCCAAGCAACCAACCATTAAGATAAAACTAATAAATAATAAAACACTTGGTGTCCAGCCTGGTAATTTTGGAATCTTAATCTTTTCTCTATCTGTTGGTCTTACATAATAATATAAAAACATGAGAGAGGCAGTGTAGAGGAATCCCATAGCACAAGGTATTGCTGCACTTAAACAATATCCAAGAATTGTTAATTCAGTCCAAAATTGTGTTCCTAAAGCAACTATTGAAGCAATAAATATAACTAAACCATAAATTACTAACAAAGTAGAATGAACGCCGTACATTGCTAATGGCCCTGTAAATTTCTCTACTCTATCACTATTATAAAGTTCAACCATGGTAAAGAAATGACGTTGTTGTACAAATGATACAATACTAACAACAAAGGATACACATAAGAAAACTGTAAAATAATTTTGGTACCAATTATTGGATGCTAAATGTCCAATAATAATTAATATCAATAAACCAATAGCATATGCAATAATACTAAATATTGCTAACATAATTGTAAATATACTTAATCTTCTTCCTATTTTTTGTACATCAGACAACTTAATAGCAGTGCTTCCTTTTGCAAATATGATACCAGCTGAACTCTTTCTAAACCACAACTCCCAGTCGTCACATTTATCATCAAAATAATCAAATAGCGCAGAAACATGTTGTTGTAATTCTAAAAGTATTTTTAGTTGTCTAAAATATCCCTCATCCTTCTTATTACTAATATAAGATTGTCTTTTGCTCGATTGTTTCTCTCTCCATAATTTTCTTAATAAAAATACATTGTCTAATGTTAAGGATCCATCACCATTATTACTTGGGACCGCACCATTTCCATTACCATTTGTATTCTCAGATAATGCTACATCTCCAATACCACCGGTTAATTCCGCAATTTCAAATTCTTGTTGATCAACTGATGCAGATGTTGTTTGTTGAACGTTGAGTATTTTTGTTGTACCAACATTACTTTCAATATTGTTCTTAATACTTAAATATGCTTGTCTAAAAAGGTATGGAATAAATAATGCCATTAATGAAGCAGGGACACTAACTTGGAATACTGGATCTAATGAACTGACAAATGAAGCAGGGGATACATAAATAATCAAGGTACAAAGGAATGCCGATATCATATGAGTTAATAAAGATACTGAATATCTGTGACTTCTCTTATACATAAATTCTTTTAATGGCAAATCAAAACTAAATAATGTTATATAAACATGATGACTTTTAATAGTTTCCCAAATCTTTCTAAATCTACCCATATTCTCAATCATTTCTTTAGCATTTAATTTTGAGGACTCTGTCGGTTTTTCAGTAAAGAAGAATTCAAACACTACAATACCAACAAATATTACTGAACCAACAATTAATACTAATGCTGTAACTAATGGCATAATAAATACTCCAGATGTGTCAATATTTACTGGTGATGGTATAGGAGTAGGCGGCTTTGGTAAAATAGGTGGTTCTACTGGAATAATGTTTGAAATTTCAACAACTTCTGCAGAGAAAGTAGTTAGGTGGTTACAAGCACAATTAATACTATTTTGAGAATAAGAAATCAAGAAACAACCGTCACTCTTCCATAGTTGAGTATCTACATCCCAATATCTACATGTTACGTTAATTGATTTTTCTTCAGTAAAATAAGTTCCAGTTTGATAATTATCACCCATTAAATATCCATCAAAATTAATTAATTTAGATAATTCTTCTTCACTTAAGGTGTCTTCGACTCCTAACAATTTCTTTTCAACTAATACTTTAGAGTATAATAAACTATTCATCATTAACATTGGGAAATCGTTGGTGAAAGACTTTAGAACAATTGCAGTAGGTAAATTTCTTTTTGATGTTGCTTTTGAGAAATCTCCTTCAAGAAGGATATTAATAGGTAGTGAAAGACCAGCAACAATAATATCATTTCCACTTGGAAGCCTTAAAGAAAAGTCAACAATTGTGGATGTAACGTTTTGACTTGCCTCATAGAAAACAAATGGGTTAATGGCGTATAAAACACACTCAGCACTAAATACATCTTTGCTAGTTAAGAATGTTTTTCTACCATCTCTTATATACATAATAGAACCCAAGTTAGATGAAATAAAGTTATCTGGAAGTATTACACTAGTTGACTCCGTTCCATAAAGAACACTTGCTGCATCTAAAGATGTTGCATCATACATACCTATTTCAAGTGCTACAGCATCACCGTTTAAAATATAAATAGCTTCATTTGGTATTAAATATTTACGGAAAGAACCTTGAATATGTAATATAATATTATCTAATGTTCCCTTTAAATTTTTGACAGTATCCAACGTAGTTGCGTCATTAGAAATAGAGGAATAACTTTTAGGGAATGAGTGAAGTAATAAGGGATCCAAGGATTTATGAAGAATATAAGAGTGAAAAGGTTCAATACTATCTGCTCTTAAAACGTTATCTATTAAATGAGAGCATTTCTCTAAAAGTGGCATATCCATATCAGTTGGCATGGTTGATATCACAACAAAGTTTAACATAAAACCAACTTTGGAAATTGTAAACTCATCGTCCAATGGGAGAATATCCATAGTCAAGGTTGCATTAGTTAAAGCTTGAACTAAATTTCTTACCACATTTTTTCTAATATTTCTTCCTTCATTTGTTTCATCCAAAGCTAAAATTGAGGCAGTGGAACTGACTGCTGTAAATATATCATCAATATTTTGATTAGACTCAGCATCAACAATTAATCGTGCAGAATAATCATTTGCGAATGAAGAGTAAATGTCGTCTGCTTGAATTGCAAGAGTAGATCTAGCATTTGTGTTTTGGTAAATAATCGGTGGCATGCTTTTTACAGTTGTTGTAACAGTCGTTACGGCACCAAAAGCGTCTAATGCACTAATGTATAAGGTAATTTTGTAATCATCCGCTTTATCCCCAACAGGTAATGAGCTGAAAATATAGACACCATCCTTGCTGGTGACAGTAATTGGGAATGGTTGACCTTTCCAAATATAACCATACTCAAAAAGTAATGGATTATCTTCCATGTCTTCGTCGTACCACATAGAGGTTATAAGTGCATAGGAAGTGTTATAAACAATACCCTCAGTTGGTTTTACAAAAATAGTACCCTCCTTTGGTGGTTCATTAACACGAACAGAAACATCAATACTGGAAGTAATTTGTGATGGAATGTAAGTCACACTAAATCTAAATTTGTAGACAACACCTGGTACCAATCCGGTTGCATTCACTGATAATCCAGTATTTCCTTCAATTTTTGTTTTAACATAATCTTTAACGAAAGAGTCGGTAAATAAATTGTGATTTACTTCTGTCCATGATATTTTAACTTGTTGTGGATCAGCATTAGATGGTAAAGAGTAGTCTCCTTGAATTGAAATCTTGTCAAATCGATCTGTATTTGCAACATAAATAATTTGATTATTGGTTATAACACCCTCTGTTGGGGCAAGTACAACCAAGCTTACTGTTGGTGTAATGGCATTAATAAATTGTACCACTACTGATGTTGAAACAGGAGTTCTTCCCAATTTTGAAAATGTTAAAGTAAAATTATATTTCCCTGGTGATGTAACTGTATTGGCAGGAATAAAAAGTTGAGATGCCGTTGTTGAAGGTAAATCAAAAGTGCAAGGAGCATTATAAGGTAATTCTGTACAAACCCATGAATAAGATGGTATGTACAATTCGCTATATGGGTCAATTGGATCTATGCAAAATCGTCCATCTAAAGTAAAATCCAAGTTAATGTATTGTGCATTTCCTGTTGCACCTGCAATTATAGCCATCATATCTGGTACAGTAAATCTAATAGATAGATAATCTGCCATTTCATGAATACTTGAATCAAATTGTGACCATAGTTCAAATGAAAAAGTTTGAGTGGTAGGTGTTTGTAAAACAGAGGTCACTAATGAAGCTGGATCAATTAATAGTTGAGACAAGGATTTTGTAAATTTCAAAGGAGTACCACTTGTTTGAACCCATTTAGATAGAACTTTAGGAAAGCTTGGACATTTAGTCAATCCTGCACTTAAAACATATCCATTTTTAGCTATTTCTTCAGTTAGAGGAATGGTAACGGTTTCTGTAAAACTACCATCAATAACAGTGCCAGGTACGTGATAAGGTATGCCAATTATTGCCTTGGAATAAAGCTTAGATTCTAAAGTGCTCAAACTACTCTTGACCGTTAAAGTAAATGGATAAACATAACCAAAAGCAGGTCCAGCAGCAAGAAGCATTGTCTTTGGAACAAACAACGTTGCATCATTTCTATGCTCAATTAAAAAATTCTTTAGTTTAACAACACCCTCTGTAAAACGAGCATTAGGAATAACGTATGATGTATCAATAGACCATGAGTAAATAAGAGGTCTTCTGTCAGGAGAATAAGACTGTGAACCATCAACAATTATGTATTCAAATCCACAAGATAACAAAGCTGCACGTCTTCTAGCAGCTATTCTAGCTATTGGAGGAACTGGATCAGTATTACCAGCGATAAGGACAGGCCAAAAAGTATGAGGTCCTGCAGTTCCAGTTAATGCCAATATTAATTTTTCCACATCTATATCTGTGTAGGTATCTGGCTTAATGGTTGCTGCAGAGCCTAAAACAATAACAAAACTAGTTTCACTTAACCATTTACATGTTGCTGATTTGCCAAATACTTGATAATCTTTCCAAATGCTTGAACAAGGAACTACATACTCATTCCCTGTGGAAGTAATTTCAACAGCTCTACCATTTCTGAAGTAACCTGCAATTTTGTCACCTTCTCTTGTAAAGTTAAGTATTTTTGGCAATTGAATATCACAGTAAGGACCATAATAACCTTCAGTACAACCTGCACAATTAGTTTTTGGGCTGTAGTCTGGTGTATTACAAATGCACTGTCCACTTTGAGGGTCACAATAACCTCTATTACTACATTTGTTAACATCACAATAAGTGTCACAAAGATTACCGTAATAACCAGGTTTACAAGTTTCACAAAAAGGTGCTTCATAATTTCCATTACAATCACATGTATAATTACCATTACAACTGCCTCTGTCTTTACAAGTCAATGTTGGGTCACAGAAAAGTTCTTTACATTCTGGACCAGTGTAATTTGGTTTACAGATACTACAGGTAGTACCAGCCCAGTGACCTTGTTGGTCATTATCATAACAATTACATCTTCCATCTTTGACACAAATACCATTTCCTGAACAAACTTTGCCATTGGCTCCAGTAGGACATACAGCAGGTCTCTCACATTTATCACCATCGTAACCTTGATTACACAAACATTGATTTGGACCAATACATGTACCATTTCCAGAACAAACTTCTCTATCACTGGCTGAAATATTGTAGCAAGCTATTTGTTCACAAAAAGCACCAATATAACCATTTTTACAATCACAAACTTGGGGAGCTACACAAGTACCATTTCCACTACATACACGACTATCTATGTTGTAATATTCTCCACACTTAAATTGGTCACATTTTTGACCAGATGCCCCAGACGTAGTACATATACAAGTGTCTGGAGCAACACATTGACCAAATCCTGAACATACTTTTGGATCTGTGGCTTTTACACCAAAACAAACTGGAGTTTGACATTCAAGGTCAGAATATCCTAATTTACATTTGCATGAATTTGGAGCAAGGCAGTCACCGTTAGCAGAACAAACTGTGGTGTCATTATATGTCTTATTGTAACAATCAAACATACTACAATCAAAATTATAAAATCCAGGATTGCAAACACAATGGTCATAATCAACACATTCACCATGATTTGAACATGCTCCAGTACTCAAATAATCATTACCTATTCCGTAACAAGTTGTATATTGACATTGAGGTCCATAATAATGAGGCTTACATTCACAAGTTTGGGTTGTTGTATTACAAGTACCTTTGCCTGAACAAACAAGAGGGGAAAGAGCTGGAATGTCATAGCATGTACCATTATTAATTAAAGGAATTTCACATTGATCTCCTCCATAAAGAATGTCACATTGACATTGATTTTGTCCAACACATAAACCATTGCCTGAACATACATTTGCGTCAAATTCATCATATCCATAACAAATATTGATAAGTTTACATCTATTATCAGCATAATCACAATAATTAGTATTACCATAACAAGCATTGGCATTGCCAGTAGGTCTCAAGGGAGTGGAAGGAAGATTAGATGTTGCTAAATAGGTACAATCATAAAATAAAGTACCACATGATGAAGTTGGAGATAATCTAATAATTTGTCCATCATAAAGGTATCCATCTCCATAAGATTCGTTTAAAGATCTAATAAACTTCATATCTAAAACTAATAAAATCTTTGCATCATTTGCCTGTGTTAATTCAATATGATCAAAATTGTAATGTAAAAGTAATTTATCTTGGTTAGGGTGAACATTTGAATTTAATCTTAATTTTGCTTTTTTGTATGAGTTAATTGTACTTGACATTAATTCAGTTGACCAAATACGTATTTCATCCAAGTGTCCAATAAAATAATAATCATCTAATAATGTATCATAAACACCCACCATAAAGGTATTTTTTGAAAAATCATGAACTACATGTTCATCACTATCCATCACAAGTTGTGGTTCATGTTTAATTAAAGCACCATTCATATAAATTATAATACCATTAATCCTTGAAACAACAATTGAAATATAAGTATATTGATCAAATGGTATTGATTTTTGTGTATTAACTAAATATTGCTTCTTATTAGTTGTCATTTGAAATATAATTGTAAAATCAACAGTACTTAAATAAGCACCAACACCATTGTAATTATCATATAAAGTACCTAAAATACCCATAAAAGGTTTTGCTTGGTAACTTGAATTAAGTGAAGATGGTAAATAAACACCAAATTCAAAAGTAAATGAGGAAGAAGTATCAGATAATTCTGTTAATAAATTCTTCCTTAAATCATTAGCAGTAATTAAACTAGTATTTTGACTAACTTGTAAATTAACATAACAAGTACCATCAAGAGAAAGACCATTTGGAATTCCTTCAATTTCATCTCTTGTGTATTGACAATAACCTTCTTTATGTAAACAAATACTTGTTGGAGAAGTAGATTTACATCCAGTTAATGAACAAGCGTAAAGATTTCTTTTACAGTAACTTGTTATAAAAATATCTCTATAAAGGTAGGAATCAACTTGGAAGGGGTTAGGTGTTAATGAAGCATCATTTTCAATAGATTGAAAGTAAAAGTTAACTAAATCCAAGGAAGTGGTTTGATTCTTAATTTGAGAAATCATACTTGTAACGAATTGAGGAGTACCAGTTACTGATATTATGGATTGATAAAGATCTTGTACCTCCGATTGGGAAAAGGCTTTGCTATATAAACGTACATCTTCCACAGATAACGATTTTAGTGGGTAATAAGTATTATTCATTGCTACAAGTCCAATAACCATATCACTTTCTACATCTATACCTAAAACAGATGTAGAGGATTCGACCCCACTTTCACTATATAACCTACCATCAATATAAATTTTCTCCCTTTTATTTACATCGGGTATTGTTACATCTCTTACATATACCAAGTGGTGCCATTCATTTTCTATTGTAGCCGGCAATGCTTCATCAAACGTAACTTTAGCAGGCTTGTTGAATGTTGGGCCTAAAAATGGAGGGAAAAATTGATGTTGATGGTCGACAACAAGACCAAAATACCCATAGTCATCTAACGTTGCATACGCAGTGTTAATTCCACCAACTTGAATTACTCCTTCTTTTGAGCCATTTGTTGATGGTGTTGCTATGTGATACTTCACCCATAAAGAAAGAGTGAATTTGGAATCGGTCAGCCTTTGGGTTTTAAGATAAATAGAAGAAACGTTCACATTACAAAATTCATCTATTATTGGGGATGGGGTTGTGTTTTGTTGTTGATAAAAGTTTATTATATCTCCGTATTGTGGTGCAAAGCTTGAAGGAGCAGTAGTTGATGATGTTGTTGAAATAAAAAAGAGGAATAGGAGAAGAGAAAAACATATTAAATTAATGTTGCAGAATAGATATGAACCCATTCTTTCATGTTTTGGCAACATTATATAGAGCTATTCTTTTGTGTTGTTTTTCGTTCACTGACAGGTGATAATTTTTTAAAAAACATCGCAATGGGGAACTTTTTTTAACGGTGAGTGGATGAAGTTCGGGAGCATTAGGAAACACGGCAACAATTAACACAATGAATCGTCATTTATCGTGTTTATCGAGCCGATTCGTTTCCCAACAATTGCCAGACTTGTTAATGTCAAAAGGAAGTTTTGAGCTGTTATGAGGGGTGTTTAGCAAATTTAAGCACTGCTTTATTTGTGTTTATTAAGATTTAGATTTACATTCTTTCTACTGTGGAAACTCCCAACAAAGACAAGCCGTGTTTCAAAACTGCACCAAATGATTCAACCAAACGTAATCTAGTTTGTTGTAGTTCCTTTGTTTCGGCTAATTTGATTTGAACAGATTCATACATCTTACTGAACTGTTTGCAAAGTGTGTATAAGTAAATACACACAATTTGTGGCTTGTACATATCAACAGCCTTTTCAACAACTATTGGGTATTGAATTAGAGAAGATAAAACCTTTCTTTCTGTCTCATGAGTTAAAAGTGAATAGTCAATCCTTACAGATTCATCAACTCCAACCTTCTTTAAAATTGCTCTGGTACGTGCATATGCATACATTAGGTATGGTCCTGTATTTCCTGATTTGGAAGCCCATTCTTGTAGATCGAATACAATGTCTTTGTTATTGTCTTGGTTTAACATACCATATTTAATGGCACTGAGGGCAATCTTCTTTGTGGAATCCTCAATTTCTTCGTCAGACCACTCTCCCTTATATTTGTCCATAAAGTCACTCTTGATCTTTTCTGTTAATTTTTGTTTTAATGAACTAAAGTAAATAATATTTCCTTTACGACTACTCATTTTACCATCTGGTAAAACAACCATACCATATGCTAAATGTTTACATTTCTTTGCTTGTTCAAAACCTAATAACTCAAGGGTTTTAAAAACTTGTTGGAAATGTAGAGATTGACTGACATCTACAACATAAACACTTCTGTCAACATGGAATTCTTCAAACTTTCTCTTTGCTAAGGCTAAATCCTTAGTTGCATATAAACCAGTTCCAGCAGATGTTAATAAAACACAGAAACCTAATTTACCTAAGTCTGCACCTATTGCACCATCAGACATTATTAATTTACCCTCTTCATAAGCCTTCAATACAATTTGTTTACTTTCGTCACCAACATCAGATTCATGGAAATAATGATCAAAGCGACAATCTGCCCATTTATAAATTTCTTTAAAGTCGTCAATTGACCACTCTCTGGTAATTTCCCATAGCATTTGAATATTCTTTTGGTGATCTTCCATAGATCTTAATAAAGTTTTTACTTGAGCTTCTCTTTTCTTAATTTCTTGAGATAAGTTTACATTTGAATGTAAAGGACAATCCTTATTATTTCTGCCGTATTCAGTTAGTTCAATACCAACAGGTGCTTCAGCAGGAAATACATGAATCTTTTCCTTGTTTTCACTACTTCCTAATTCTTGTTCGCTAAGAATAAAACCATAAGATGTAATACCTTGTTTGTCAACTTCAGTAACAATACGTGCTCCTTTCTTTGTTCCTACAGGTGCATAAGCAATAATGTCACCCTCTTTATAATCTTTTCCTCCACAAACAACAGCATATTTATTTGTACCATCGGTGACTGTAACAACCTTCCACTTATTATTTGCAGGGTGTTCTTCAATTTTAACAATCTTTGCAGTAATATAACCAATTAATGGATATTTAGTCCAACTATTGAAATCTAGTTCATAAAAACCTTTGGTATATAATTCACCAAGCCATTCAACTTTTGGAATATCTTTTGGTCTATCATTTTCTAACATTTCAATTAATTGTTCTCTAGTTACTTCTAAAGCGAGGAATTCCTCTAAAGTAGTTTTCTTCTCAAAGTATAAATAATACCAAAGACATTTAGCAATATGAGCACCAACATCTCCAATATAGTTGACAGCATATACGTGGTAACCACACCATTCATTTAATAAAACTAAAGAGTTACCGAGAGCTGCATTACGCATATGACCAACGTGGAAAGTTTTATGGGTATTTGGTTGGGAATATTCAATCATAACATTTTCATTCTTTGATTCGCGTTTTGCTAAGAATTCTCCACTAATTATTTGGTCAATAACTTTTGATAAGTGAGAGGCTCTGTAGTATATATTTAAATATGGACCTTCATTGACTGCCTTTTCAACAACTGGATCATTTGTTTGTTGAGCAAAAGAAGTAATTTCATTTGCAATATCGGAAGCAATCTTTAAAATAAAGTCATTTGGTTTAAGTTCTTTTGGTTTTTTACTTCCTAAAGATTTAGATAAATGGAAACAAGGTAAAGCAATATTATGATTCATTTCTAATTCTTTAGGTATTTCTAATTTTAATGCTAATTCATTTACTTGATTAGATATATCTACATCATAAACCTTCTTTACAGCTGCTGAGATAATTGATGCAACTGCTAAACGAGTTTCTTTATCTAGTTTGGACATTTTTTCTTATTCACACTTGCAGCCAAGCTGCAAGACTTTTTATCGGAATGAAAAAGAAAATTAGAAGACACGATGCAATTTCAAAAATTCTTTCTAGTTGAAGCTAATGCAACCACCTAATCCCATTACCCACTTTCCATCCGTTATTAATAGATTACACTAGCTTACTTAATCTTTATGGTAAATGGAATTGAAACACCTGCCAATTATCTAATCCAGGGTTGAAAAAATGTTACATCAAGTAGGAAACATGATTAATATTTATCATCACTATGGGACAAGTAAAGCGGAGATGCAAAAACATGAACAATTGTCTCTAAAGAGGATTTATTATGTTTATAGTTTTATAAATCCAACCGCTAATAATGAAGACCAAAAGAAATACCCAACCGATTCTATCATTAGAGATATCATCTTATTATCTTCTACCCCGTTATCTAACAGCACAAATACTTTAGACTTTTTATTTCATTGCGTAAGTAAAGTTATATTTAATAACGATATCTTAACAATAATAATAGACAATACCAAAGAATGATTGGAAAATGTTAGAAGAAATTTCGGGATCCTTCTATCAATTCTTAAATGATAATTTTCAATTAGTTCTTCCTCAAGTTGACAAGAAACAAATTGTTTTACTTCCAAATTTTTCCACAAAAAATCATTGGAATGATTTAAAAGAAGTAATTCAATCTAGTTACAATGAACATAATAATTGGAATCATTATTCACCATTTGAAACTAAATTCTTGTTATACTTTTTAGGAATTAATAACAATAACTATCAAATGAATTTATATGAAGTGTTACAAAAAGAATATAAAAATTTATTAAATAAACAAAAGGTTTTATTAAATGAATTTAAAACCTTTAAAGAAGAAGATATATTTTATATTTCTAAAGAATTTAATGAAATGTTTTATAACAGAAAAGTTTTAATTAATGGAAATCTATTTGAAATACAATGTATTGATTTATTACATTATCCTTATTTCGATAAACCTTTTAGGAATGCACCACCTCTAAGACAATTTTATAAAAGTCAAAAGAATATTGAATTACAAAAACAAGATAGTCCTTTAATTTATATTAAACGTGCAAATACATTTATTAATTATAATTCATATGAATTATTTGAAAATATTTATTCTTCATTTAAAAAGAACTATATTGATAACAATCAATCAAAGCAATCATTAGTATTCCCAATATTTAGTAATTTAGAAGTTTGTTCTGCAGAAGTAACAACCTTACTATTTGATACAACTGATTTTATTAAAAATAATATTTTATCTCATATTGTGCCTACTGTAGATTTTATTTTAAATAATTTTAAAGAAGAGTTTGAGTTAATTGAGTTAGAAGACAAATTAAAAGTACAATTTCAAGATAAATCTTTATTGAAACAAGCTTTAATTCATCCAAGTTTTGCAGATTTACATCATTTACCATATAGTTTAGAAAGATTGGAATATTTAGGTGATTCTGTTCTTGCTTTATTAGCTACTCACTTTTATTTTGAACATTTAAAAGAAGCTAGATATGAAACATTAATTATTTCAAGTTCTTTATTAACTACTAATGAAACATTTAGAACAATTGCTGATATTGATTTAAATTTAATGAAATATATTAAGATTGACACAAATACATCTCTTAAAAAGTATAATAGAAAGAAAGAAAAGATTTCATCTGATGTTTTCGAATCAATAGTTGGAGCATTGTATGTAGATAAAGGATTGACATCTTGTAGATGGTTTACAACTAACTATTTAAAGATGCAACATTTAGATCAAGAAGATTCATTACACAGTTATGAAATTGCCAAGAAATATTATGATTCTTTAATTAAAGAACAACAAACAAATAATATTCACTTATTAAATATATGGGAAAAAGTATCTCTATTAGAAAAACAATTAGGATTTGAATTTAATGACAAATTTTTATTATTAGAAGCATTAATTCATCCAAGTGCTTCATTTAATATTAAAAAGTTATTTTCAATTCCTTTTAATATTGAATATGATTATAGAAGATTAAAAGTATTGGGTGAAAGTATTTTAAAGTTTATTGTTGCATCACATGTATATTTTAAATTCCCACAAGAAGATGAAGGTAAATTAACTTCATTAGCTTTAGAATCATCTAAAGTATCAAATCTTTATAAAGCTGCTGTGACATTAAATTTAAATGATTGTTTAATTTATGAGAATGTGGAAGATGGAAATACAATTGATAAAGATAATACAAAAGCATTAGTTGATTTAGTAAAAGCTTTAATTGGAGCTATTTATATTGATAGAGGAATATTTGAATTATATTCTAATCAAAGAGAATATGATATTTATGATTCTTTTATTCATAAATATATATTAGAACATTCACAAAGTATTTCTCCTGAAAATTTAAGTATCCATCCAAATACTTTAATTCAAAATATTGTGCTTAAATTATTTCAAACTATTGTCATTTGGAAAGAATCAAAAAAGAAGATTTGTGGGAAATTATTTTTTGAAGCTGAATTAAGAACAAAGAATAAATCTATTGTATTATCTCGTGGATATTCATCTAAGAAAGCAAATGCTAGAGAAGATGCCTCTCAAAAAGCTATTAGATGTTTTATTGAACTTTCTAATCACTTTTATTTGGAAGAATTGACTTTAGATAATTTATTAGAACGTATTGAATTAATTAAATCAAAATTACCAAATTTATTGGAGAATGACTTTGTTTTAAATGATTCAACAGAAAATGTATGTAATAGTAATGAAGCTTACATTAAATGCCAAGTTTGTCATGTATTGGTTGAAGAAGAAAATTATGATGCTCACTTGGCCAGCGATTTACATTTTCATAATTCAATCAGAACAAAATGCAAGTAGACATTTTGTGATTACAAAACAATAAATTATTCAAACACTCTCATTTAGTAACAACATTAACGAAACATAAAGGGTATATCAAGTTTGTTGGGTGTCAATATGTAGTAGAGAAATATGCTACAAAAACAAACCACTGTCTTGTGTCATTACATTCTGGACAGAGCATCCTAATTTGGCAAATTGTAAACAAAACACAGAAAACTAATCTGGTCTATAAGAAATAGTATAAAATCAATAGAGTAATGAAAGAAATTACAACAAAAAAAACAAATATTACAATGCGCTTTAAAGTTGTTACATTAGCTGTACTTTTAAGTTTACTTTTTGCCTTTACGTTAGCCACAGGTGGTAATGTAAAGAATTCAGTAAAAAAACCAGATAGTTATGGTAAACAA
>CADWAF010001853.1:0-27556 GCA_902984215.1 Willaertia magna
TGGAAAATTATTATTTAATGAAATAAAATTTCTTTTACAAATTTCATTTAAAGAAATTAAATTTTCTTTCATCATTAAATTAAACATTTGTTTATTAATTAATGATAAATTAAAATAATCTTGTAAAGTATCAATAAATTTTGTAATTTCAATAATTATATCAAAGGAAAAGAGTGTTGTTGTGTAATTATCCTTTTCTCTATTCTTTATAGTGCCTCTTTCTTCTTCAAACATTTTTTTTTTAAAAATTTGGGGGATTCAAAAAAATGTCTAATAAAAGAGGGCCTAAAGTGCCAAAAAATAAGTCTGGTTCAGGAAAGAAACAGGGCCAGACCACTAATTCCACACAAAGTTCTTCACAAACATCATCTAAAGATAATGATTTATCTCAAAACAATGTTACAGTCAATCAAAAGGGTGATGATAAAAAGAAGAATAAATATAAAAATCTGAACAGAGCGTTCAAGATTATTGTCATCTTCAAAAATGCTAAAGAATTTACTAATGAAGAAATTCTAGCTAAATTTAAAATTAGTAGTACAGGAGTAGGTCTTATATTCCAGTTAGATAAAGAAGTAGGAGGGGCAATTATTTTCTTTAAGTATAGATATGCTGCAGAAATAGCCTTTAAATATACAAGGAATGAATTCTTTGTAATGTCACAATCTAAAATTACAAAAGTTAAATACAGGGTAAAATTGGTAATAAAAAACAAAGTAATTTGTAAAGTTATTGAATATTTCAAAACTAAAGATAACCCAGTATTAAGCATGAATTTAGTCATTAACATAAAATTCTAGGCTATTGGTTTAAAAGACACATTCATGACAGAAAACAACACAGATATTTTAAAATATTTAAAAGTGATTAATCAAAACAAAACAGTAATTAAACTTTAAGTTCCTTTGAAAATTTCTGATGAATATATCACTAAAGCAATTAAAGAGAATTGGAACGTTGATAGAGAAGTTAGCAATAGATGTAACCTAACAGTTTTCTTTTTGGTTGATAAAAACAAGATGAATGACAAAATATCTAAAGGTTTCTATATTGGCCTCAATTAGATAGTTAACTATAGTTAGTATACTAGATAAAGGTTTCTTAAATTTAAAAAAAAAAAAAATCAACTGACAAATTAAAGTATACTATTAATGAAATAAACATAGTAACCAAGACATTAGAACAAGTGCAAGTAAAGATTAATAACATCAACAACATTGACACTAATGACTAGAATAATATTAAATTAACTATCAATTCTATTAAAAAAAAAATTCATTCAATCAAGTTAAAACTTACCACACTTGAATTGGCAGATAATTATTTTAATAACAGAATTGAAGAATTTCTTAAAGAAGATGCAGGAAGGCAATTATTTGAAGAATTATTCAATAATTGTGCTTCCTGCTATAGACAATAACCACACATATAAGGATGGCCAGTATAAATTTATCTGGTCTGTCCCTTATTAAAAGAGGTATTATCTTAAATAATATCTCTAAATTCCACCTTAAGGTGGTAAACATTCAGAAGACACACTGGGATGAGCAGAAAGATTTTTATAAAGTTGGTCACCTCCAAAAGTTCATTGGTCAATGTAATATATTTAATAGTTTTAAGGATAAGAATGATAAATATAGAAAAGTACTTACGATTTCTAAATTAAGCAAAGCGTGAATAGTAGTGCAATATTAGAAGTTAATTAAAGAGAGGGTTACTAACCTTATATATAGCCACCCTGTTATAAAAGTAATCAACATTATTAACTAGTATGGCTCTTTACATACGACTGATCTTAATTTTGATAATTCTTTTAAGCAAGTAGAACAAATGCTATTACATGCATCCTTATATAAGGAACGAGTAATTATATTCAGAGATTTAAACATGATGACAGTAAATAATATTAAAAGTAACCTTAATAGTCAAGATAAAGCTTTGTTAGAATGGATTGTTAAAATGAATATTTTTGACTTACTTTCTGTAATAGTAGCTTCTCAAAGAAGACATTAAATAAAGAATTCATTTTTAACAATTAACAGGCAATAGATAATTTATTAATTGAAAGTAACTTTGATAATTTTAACCAGCTTCATTCTGCTTTAATGTCCATAATTGATAAATTTGGTAGACAAATTAATATTAACAATAGTCCTCTTACAAAGGACTTAAAATATAAAAGATTATTCCACATTTATAAATGTTTAGTCAAGGAATATAGATTCTGTAGATTTGGAAGAAATTGGAAGAAATTTGACAAATGACAATCAATATCTATTGTTGATTCATTAAACAACTGTAGAAAGGAAATTAAAGCAATTCTTTTATGCTTGCTTAAAGAAAGAAAAAATGTCTTTATACTTAAAATTAATAATCTCCAAACCAGAACACCTTTTTTGTTTATGTTCCAAAAGATTAATATTAATTAGTCCATTAAAGATATGGTTCAATTAAATAAGGAACAGGAGATTATTAAGCATTTCGACAGTATATTTAACACGTTTTTGGGAGATTTAACCTTAAATTTAAATAACCTTATACATAAATTTCCTACAGATTGAAAATTTAATGAAATATCTAGAGCTGAAGTCAAATATTTTGCAAGAGAACTTAAAAACTCTATACAAGGATGAGATAATATACCAGTAGTCCTTTTAAAAAACTTAAATGATAAAACTTATGAAGATTTGGCTAAGTTTTTCAATGTATGGATTAAAAGTAAACCGTTACTTGAGTTTTGTAAAGTGGGTTTGTTGTTATTATTATTTAAAGTTCAGTCACCAAAAGAATTAAAAGACTTTAGACCAATAGTTGTTTTCCCAACAATTTATAGGTTATACTCAACAATTATCAACTACCAACTTATGGAAGCCACAAATCATTACCACATTATTCATGATTATCAAAAAGAATTTAAACATAAAGCTTCCACTTTAGATTACTTGATGGTAGTGAAAACTATTGTGGAAAACCAACTCAACAATAATAAAAAAGTCTTTGTTACCACATTAAATATTAAAAATGCTTATGGTTCAGTTTTACATAATAAGTTTTATGATATGTTAGAACACTTAAATATTGAGGAAAGCTCATGTAAAACCATTTACAATATGATTTCCAATCAGAGCATTGCAATATTATCTAAAAATAAACTCTCTTCTTATTTCAAGATTGGATTAGAAGTTCCACAAAGAAATCCATTTAGTCCCCTTTTATTCAACATTTACTTCAACATTCTAACAAGTAACTTAGAACAATTCAAGGGAGTCTCTATATGTGGTGTTAAAGTTATTTTGTTGAAATATGCTGACGACATAATAGTGATTACTGAAAGATACTAGGATATGAATAAAATATTAGATAATCTTTACAAGTTAGCAATACAAGTAAGTATGCATTTTATTCTTCATAAATGTATAGCTTGGAATAAAACATTCTCTAACCATAAATCCAAAGCTAAAATTTACATTAACAATCAATTAATCAGTAACAACAAGGTTTTAAAGTATTTAGGTTCTAAATTAAGTACTACTAAGGGCTGATTTGGAGGAAGAACTAGTGTGCTCAGTAAAATGTGTAAAACTTTACTATTAACTAATGCTAGATTTATTTATTTGCATCAATTTGTAGTTGTTACTATGTTTAAGGTTGTTTTTTTACCAAGATATTTATGTATAATTAATGGTATAGACTTGAAAACATTATTTAAAATGGACTCTAAACTTGCATTATAGATTAAAAAGAAATTAGGACTGGACTACAAGTTGTCGAAAGCAGTTATTTTCAGTAATTTCAATGTAAATGGTCTGAGAGTTGTAGCTCCTTCGGACCTTAAAGAAATAGAAGTGATGACCTTAGCCATTAGATTCTTCAATAATTTATTTAATATTACTAAAATAGTAGCACGTAATGCTTGAATTAGTAAGTCAACTAAGGATGGATATTGGAATTCAATCAAAACCACGGCTAAAATATATAATTTATGTCCTAAAGATTCAGCAGTTAGATGTTTGAATAATAGTTCAAACATTAATTCAAAGTTTACTTGGTACAAAAACTATAAAAAAATCGAAAATATTAGATCATTTTTACTCAAAAAACTAAGGAAATTCAAAACTATTAACTATTTAGGTACTTTAGACCTCAATAATGAGTGGTAGAAGAGGTATCAAATACTTTGGAATAGTTACAAGTTCTCCTACTATAAACAAAGACTGACATTTGTTTACCTACATAAAGTATAGATTCTTAGAGATATAGATAAAAAATACTGGGAATGTTCTATGTGTAAAGTAATAACAGATTGGCTACATATGTTTTATCATTGTATAAGAGCCAAAACTAAACTACTAAAACTTTATAGTGAATAAGACAATATTCTCTTGTTTAAGCTAAGATTAGAAGATTGTAACATTTGTGAAACAATGTTCCATCCAGTTAATGCAACTTTGTCGCATCAACTAAATATCGCCTTTGGAGAAAAGTCAATACTTTGTCCAGTAGTTGCCTTTTCAGAGCAACTACAAGACCTCGCCTCAGTACTTATTAGAACATTGAAAATTATAAAGTTGAATGGAATCATTTTTACTAAAGATATACCCAAAGAAATAGATCTAGATATGTACACAAAAGAAATTTATGTACCTTTTTTTAACTACATAGAAAGATGTTACAAAAACATGGATTGGAATAATAAGGCACACCAAAGAAAATGTAAGAAGAGCCAATCCTACACTCCTAAACCCACAAAATATAAAACAGAATGGGATAACCTCAATAGCAACAACAACAACAACAGTGAAGTATTATTCAATCAAACATTACAAAACAATGTATTATCACTACAATTATAACTGTAACCAATCCAAAAACACTTTGTATTTTTACACTATAATAAAAACCAACCCCTTATTTTTTTTTACAACAATTTTCCATAACTTCTAAATCTTTATCAAAACTTTAATTTAAAAAATTTAACTAATTAAATTTTTAATTTCTAAGATTATTTAAATTTAGCAAAAGTTAATAAAATAGGTTACCTCTATAAATAAAAGATAAAAAGATATTTTATATTCTTTAAAATTTCTTCTTTTATTTTTTGTTTAATTTCTTCTTTCGTTTTTTAATTTCTTTTCTTTTTGACATTTTTTGACAAGTTGAAGAGTATTACATTGTAAAATATATATTCTCTAATTAATATACAATATTTTTTATTTACAATTATTAATCAAGAAATTAAAAATTTAATTGGCGAAATAAGTAATGAATCAAACTTTAATAGTTTTAAATTTTAGATGAAAATACAATTAACAGAGATTTACAAACTTTTACTTGATCAATTAAAATATCAACTAAATAATAAAGATAGTATAATAACTGAGATTATTAAATTGTGGAAAGAAAATGATTTGAAAAAATAGATTTATTTATTAAGAAATTACAAAACACGAAAACAATGAATCGAATTAAAACAAAGACACAAAAATTGTCACATTAAACAACTTTTTTATAAACCATTAAGAATTAACCTTTTTGTGTACTTTGTAAAGTTGTTTTCTTTCCTAATTAGACCTTTGTTTTCATGACATATGATTGATTTCTCAGTAAACTTTTTTCGATCAGATTTTTGGCATTTTTTGCAGAAATACCTTTCTGTTGCTAACATTTGACGCTTTAAAAAATGAGATTGCAGAAATGTATGTCAGAAAAGTACTTCCAACCTCTAAATTTTTCAAAAAATCTGGAGTAGATTTAAAATTTCTGGAGTTTTTTTTCGCTTATTTCTGACCAACTAGAAAATTCAATCTGCATGTGATTTTGCCATCGATCATTGACCATCATGTAGAAAAAGCGTTGTAATGAATAAAAATATATAGCCCATGACCTTTCCTTCTAGTACTCCCGCCATCTCTATGTACTGTTTATGATACTTTACAAAAGGTCGATCTTAGGTGTTCTAGCTTAAATTTTTTATTTATTTTTCTTATTTTTTTTTGTTTTTTTGTGGCAGATTTGAACCCAAGACTATAAATATGCAGTCTTGCATCTCTTCAACTAAGCTATTATTTCATTTGATTATTATTTATTGATACAAGTAATGTCCTATGAAATTTACATATAGAAACAAAGTAGTCTCAAAAAATACAATGTCTTCAATTCAAATAAAAATAAAAAAAATAAAAATCTAATTCCTAATGCCGTTAAAAAAAAATAAAAATAATAAAAAATCTAATTCCAAAAAATTAAATAAAAAATAAAAAAAATTAAAAATTTAATTCCTGTAATTTTTTTTATTTTTTATTTTTTTTATTTAATTTTTATTTTTTCAAACAATTTCTAAAAAACAAACACAACCAACAACAACATTCAATGCAACAACTAGTACTCCGAAAGGTATTATAGTTTGAAAATTAAGAAACTATTGTTTCAAGTTTAATAACTTAATAGTAATATTGTTGGTTAATAATATTAATACTAATAAAGATATAAAACTGCTTTTATCTTCCTTTATTAACTATAATCCAACTCCTCGTCTGCATCCTCTTTTGAATTAAAAAGTTTAAAATATTTAATACTAATAATTTGTGGATTAATTTAAATTTAATTGAAAGTCATTTAGAAAATTCAAAAGCTAAAGTTGAAATTATTAATAATGAAAAAGAAGTTGAAAATATTAAGATAATTTTATTAAAGACTGTTATTGGTATTGCAATTCAAATATCTCATAAATCAATAATCAATAAGTATTGATGTTTTTCATTCAAGATTTTTACTTATAAAAAAATATTCCAATTTATTACTTGTTCAATCTAATTTATATCAATTAAATAAAGAATGTTGTCTTGTAAAACAAATTGAAGGTGAATTATTTGTAATTAATTTAGATGATAATTATTATAAGAAAGTTGGTGATTATTTAAATAGATTTAAAGAAGGTGTACCAGATATTAGAAATTTAATTGAATTGAATGTTTGTAGTGATGTTTACTTTGGAAAGAATGTAAAATTAGAAGAAAAAGTTAATATACAAGCAAAACAAAGAAATCAATTGGCAAATAGAACTGAATTACATGATTAAACTATTGAATTGTAAAAATTGAAGAATTAAATGAAGAAAAAGAAACCAAAAAGAAGAAGGTTAAGGAAGTTATTTATGAAAATAGAAATTAGTCAACAAGATTGAATCATTATAAATTCATGATTCAAAAACTATCACAAAAGAAGAATATGCAGCATTTTACAAAGCATTTACTAATGATTGGCAAAATTATTTTATTGGTAAACACTTTTTTGTTGAAAATAATCTTGATTTTAAGGTAATCCTTTTTTTACTTAGCAAGGCTCTGAAGAAGAATGGATAAGTTTAAAAGAATATATAAAAAGAAAGAATTCGAAGTCTTATACATGATTAACCTAATTGATGAATACATGGTCTAATAATTAAAGAAATTTAATAGTAAAAAATTAGTCTGTGTCACAAAAGAATGTTTAAAATTACCAGAAATTGAAGAAGAAAAGAAGAAGAATTAGAAATATTATTGGAACAATTAATGCGAAATTTAACTTTAGATCAACCAACTGAATTATTTAAAAGTTTATTATTGGTTTTGGTGAATAAAGGTTTTTGGACATTGTATTTTTTTTTAAACTTTTAAGACATTGTAGTTTTTTAGCATAAAAACTTAAAAATAAAGGCCTCCAGAAATTAAAAATCAAAAGTATCTTTCTGCCACTAGGAATTTGGAGCAGAAAAAAAATCTGCAAAAAATGAGTTTACCAAGTTCAATACTTTGATAAGTATTTAATATTTCTCTTTGTAAATTATATTTCGATCAACAAAAAAAAAAAAATTAAATGTAACTATTCATATCTTTTAAAGAAAAGAAAATTGTTTTATCTGTTGTCAACATAAAAAAGACATTACTTTTAGTGATATTAAAAGAAAACTTCTTACACGATTGAAAATAACTTTAGATGAAGAAAGCAAATACGTACTTTGCAGTGACAAAGGTTGATAGTGATACATTGATAGATATAGAGATTGGTAATGAAAGTAATTTAATTTTAAAAGATATTAACTCTTTAAATGATCAAGAACCAATTATAGTCTGTAATAACAGTGGTATTATTGTAGAAGATAATGAATCAGAAGACATTATTATATATTTGAAGATTTTTTGAAAAGATGTTATTACAATTAATGCATAACATTTTTAGATAATTAAACAAATGATTATATTTTAAAGAAAGAAAGATTAGAAAACATAAGTGTTGTATGTCAATTATTTACTGATAAGATGTCAATTTTTCATTCAGAAGATATTAATAAGTTAATTTTAAAGGTTTATGATATTAAACATAAAGATAATTTATTTGCTTTCTTTATTGATGAATCTTTGTCACAATATATATATGAATTAGATTTTTGCTAGAATTTACCTAAATATTATGTGCTATCTAGGTATTTTCTTAAATGTTATCTCTTTAAAAAAACGGAGTTCTCATCAAATATTATTACTAGTTTTCTTTTTTTATTGTCTTTTTTTCACCACAAATTTACTTGTAATTTCTTTTATTACAATATTTTTTATTGCAAATATTTTTTAAGGAGGTATCCTTGTAATTTTTTGCCGATACACAAAAAATTAAGGTGTGAATTTATTAGATAGTTTAAATCAAAAGGATTTAAACTCACAATAGAAAGTCTCCAAGATCTAGATCGCTGTTATTTAAATTTAAGTTAGTTGTGCTATGACAATATGTTGTGTTTAACTAAAATGGGGAGAATATGTTATTACTTTTGGGAATATAAGAGTTTAGAGTAGCAAAGCTTCTTAGTTGTAGACATAGGTTCTATTCTGCTACTTTATAATAATTTTTTATATACAATACGATACCAGACATTTCAATAGTTTAAAAACACCCTTTTATTACAGAAGGGACAGATGATGGGGCCCAGTATTTTGAATAAAAGGAAAAATTATACGTCAAAATTTACTAAAAAACAATGCAAAACCAATTTTTTTGTGCGATATCGTATTAATGATAGAATTCTTTCATAATTAGTTTGATAACTTCCTCAAGTTTTTTCTCAAAATTAAAGAGAATATTCTTTTTAAGGATAACCCTTGAAGCTTTTTGTGTTTGCTATTATGTTTTCGTCAATAAATCTTAAATTCCAGTCATAAAGAACTGTTATAGCATCTTATTTGCTATATAGAAGAGCTTTTTCTAATTTATTTTTAAAACAATGTATGAAGACATGATCCCAATTAGAGCATGAGTTACATATAGAATATTGTAAAAAGTCTTTGTTGATTTCTTTAAGAATGTATACCTTATGAAGACACATAAATCCCAATCTTTGTTGAAACCAGAATTGTAATGATTTACACCACCATTCTCCATTTAAATCTAAATTTCCCAGGAGAAAATTTTTTTTTCTATTTCTATATTCTTTAAGAATAAACTCTCTAATGTTGGGAACTATCTTATTATTATTAATCCAAACTATTTTGGCATTGATGTCTGTAAAGTGATTTAAAGGTAGATTAGAATGTTTGCAAGTTAAAGTTAATTTAAATTTTTGAGCAAATTTTCTATAAGTACTCCAGTATTTTTCTTTACTTCTACTAGTCTAACAGTTTCTAGACATTCTCCTTGTAAGTGGTGCTTCTGAATTAATAAATTTGATACAAGAGGCTAAACTTTCAATAACTCTTAGATCTAAAGAGGCTATAATATCTAATCTCCTTTTATCTATATCTCTATAAATTACTGCTTTAGAAAGAAGATAGTTTAAGCTTAATTTTCTTTTAATCTATTCAGCAATTTTGGAATCCAATTTGTTTAAAGTTGTTTTTTTAATTCTTATGATACTACATAAATATCAAGGAATAGAAATAACTTTGGACATAATTATTACTTTAAATTGATTAAGATATAATTTTCTAGTAAAAGACAATTTAAGAGTTTTATGAACTTTATTTTTAATTTTTTTGCTATTACTATTCTACTGATTAAACTTTAATGTGGATACTCCTAAATATTCCAGTTGTAATTAGATATTATTAATCTTAATAATTGCCTTAAATTTATAATTACTAAGTGTTTTATTCCATGTAAAGCATTTTTCTGAGGCAAAGTGCAAACCTAATTGTAAGGCAATAGAACATAAATTATTAAGAAAAAAATTCATTTCTGTTTTAGAGTTAGTAATGATAATTAGATCATCTGTATATATGAGAAATAAAACTTTGTTTTTGTATGCAGTAACACCACTATATTGGTTAATTAATAAACTAATAATGTTAAAATAAAAGTTAAACAATAAGGGATTAACAAGGTTACCTTGAAGCACTCTTATAAAAGCTGCAAAATCATTAGTTAAGTGGTTATTCATTAAAACTTGAATTTTGTGATTTGTCAACAAATTTTGATTTATTTCAGTGACTTTATAGTTAAACCTTTTTTATTTAAATAGCAAACTAAGTTTGCTATGAACTATTAAGCTGTAAGCGTTTTTAATATCAGTTGTTGTAATGTAAATAGGTTTTTTTTTGAAGTATGATAATAGACCACTGATTTTAAAACTATTAGTTGATTTAGTGTTGATTTTTTTTTAAAGCCTTTTTGGCATTCATGAATAATATAATTATTATCACAAACATCCATTAACTGATTATTAATTATTGTTGAGTATACTCTGTAAATAATAAAGATCACAACAATAGATCTAAAGTGTTTAAACAAAGTAGAGGATGAAACCTTAAGTAGAAGAAATAATAATCCTCTTTTAAATGACTTGTCAATTAGTGAGTCTAACAATCATTTGTTAAATTGTTCTATTAGAATTTCACAATGTTCTTTTTATAATTGCTTTAACAATAGAATGGAAATATTGTTTATGCTTTGCATAGAATTTTTCATCTTTCTAATAATATTTAAAACCAATTTTCCATCACAATTACAAAAGTTCCAATTTTTATAGTCCTAAGTTCAATATCAGTTCATTACAAAAATCTCAAAAAAAAGAAAAAGATTTAAGCTTAAGAATTGACCGTCCATTTTTTGTAAAATGATTACAAATATAGATAAATTGGGTAGGAGACTGTAGAAAATGGGAGACTATTGTAGAAGAGGATAACTGAACCAAGTTTGTCTTTTATTTTTATTACAATGTGATTTTTTACATAATTTTATATTATCATCTAATCAGATTTAGCCTACATAACCTAATTCTACCAACATTATTTCTGCTAAACAGAATAAAATTATGTCAAACTAGATTTTACAAATTTTTTAGC
Source organism: Willaertia magna (assembly GCA_902984215.1). Lineage (NCBI taxonomy): Eukaryota > Heterolobosea > Eutetramitea > Acrasida > Naegleriidae > Willaertia > Willaertia magna. Next base: position 11,307 of record CADWAF010001853.1, read on the forward strand.
ACAAAAAAAATACCAAATAAGTAGAAAAAAAATTTCTGTTAAGCGATGTAATTATATATGAAATTATTTTTCCGCGATTTTTCGCATAAATACAAGCAGAAAAAATGCTTTTTTTGTATGCAGGAAAAAAATTCTATATACTAGAATTTATATAGCCAATGTTAAAGTTGTTGGGACAGAGTTATTTAAAAAACTTAATGAAAGTGATAAAAAGTTTAAGAAATAGATAGAGGATTTACAATTATTTGATATCACACCAAATATAATTAACCCGTCTTTTAAGTAATATAATAGTTTGTTTTCATATTCTAAATTATGCCCTAATCATATAATTACTAATTGGAAAACAAACAATATGGTTGTATTTGATTTTAATATTAAACATCAATACAAAAGAGTAGAAATTACACTTTCATTGGAGAATAGAATTATATAGAATGTTAAATTTAATTCTATCAAAATTTCCAACAAACAAAGCTCAAAATTAGAAATTCTTAATAATAAACTAAAGAATTGTAATACGTTCACTAATTTAATTGATATTTTAGGTAATGTTACCAATAGATTTGGTAATATGAATGTCTTTCTTTAACAAGTAATCAAAATTATATGCATTTAGATAATACTTATAAGCAATTAAGAAAATACTATAAAATTCAAAGAAATAATAACTCTTGGGTTAAATTTAACTACTTCAATGCACTTACTTTAGAAGGGGCCATTAAAGATTGTGTTAAGAAAAAGAAGGATACACTTTTATCACTTTTTAAAGAAAAAAAAGAAAGTTTTATCAAACATATCAATAATCTTCATACAAAAGTCTCTTTTTCCTATCTATTCAAAAAGAAACTTAACAATATGTCAATAAAATCAGTTTATAATAATTCACCAGTAGAAATATTTAATTTTTTTAAAAAAATATTCAATACTAACTTACTAAATTCTCAACTATCTCAATTCAGTATCCTTAATAGAAATATTATATGTGAGTCCTGCATCTTGTATCATACGGTTACAATATTATTTGATTGTTATTCATTTTTCTTAATTACATTAAACCAAAAGTAGCGTAGTGTACAAAAGTTATTACTATTTGTTGTTAATAGAAAAAAAGAAAAAAAAGTAGAATAAAAATAATTTATTTAAAAATACAATTAGAATATCTAAAAAAGAAAAATAAAATATAAAATGTTAGTTAATTAAAAAAAAGTAAAATAAAAATTATTAATTAAATAAAATTGTAAAATTAAAATTATTAATTAAATAAATTAATATTCTAAATGATAAAATAAATTAATAATACATGTAAAGATATTTGTGACATTTTTTATATGTAACTGTTTCATCTTTATGTTTAATCTTAAAAACAAGTAAAAATTCTTTTCAATTACAGTCATCTATTTTATACAAAGTATAGTCTGATAAATCATTGTAAATGTCTACTTTTTTTTTGTGCTTAAATTTTAATTCTAAATTATCCTCATTAACTTACTATCAACAATATTACAAACTAAGTACTTCTATTTAGTTACAACAAACATTATTATATCTTTCAAAAACCTGATTCTAAAATTATTAATCATTACAAACTTTTCATTGTCAAGCACATAATATTGATTTCTATAAAAATATAGCATATCGTAAAATTTAATATTCTAAAGAATTATGAGCTATAAATGTTTTTATAAATGACGAATTAAATTTTTTAAATATGAAAACACTATTCAAAAGTATTAGTTTAAACATATAAGTATTTAAAGTCATTTCGGTTGTAACGTGAATATTAAATGTAAATTCTTTATCTTCTTTAAATAAGTAACATAAGACTTTTGCTATCTTGTTTTGTATACCATTTAATTTATCAATTTCTATATCCTCATATAATTTATCCATTAAGTCAATATATTTTTATATATTTATATATAAATCAGTATCTATGTTTGTTTGTTTAAATAATGTAAAATAATAGTGCATAACACAATAACATTCTATTACTTTAAGCTTTCCTTTTGTTAATATTAAAAATCTTGGTCTTCTTTTAATAAAAGATGGCCAATCATTTTTTAATAATAAATTATCAAATTCCTTGTAGGCACTTAAACATTTCTTCATTATAAATAAAATAATCTATAAAATATACCTTCATATAATGTATACATTGTGTTAAAACAGTTTATCTGAAAAGAATAAACATAAAAAAAGAATATATAATGTACTTTTTTTTCTTTTATTTTATCGTCACTACTACGACCATCATATATCTTATTATAATGTACTTGTGTCCTTTTTTTAGCTAGTTTGTAGTATTTATGATCAAAAAAAAAATCATTTTGATCATTTAAATTTTCTTTATCTTTCATAATCTCTATTTTTTCTTGTTCACTCAGCTTTGCAAATTTATTTAAATAAACAACCTTTACTTTCTTACATTTCCCCTCAATTCCAATACCCAATTTCTTGCAAAAATAACAAAAATAGTAACCAACACTCTTCATAAATATCATCTTTGCACGAGCAAGTAAATTATAAATTAATTTATATATTAAAATTCTTAATTTTAAATAAATATCATCTTTTATAAAAATCCTTTCTTCTATCTTTCTTATTTCTTTAAATAAAATCTCATAAGATATTTCTATTTCTTTCTTTTTTGAATTATTGACAAAAACAAATAATAAAAAAGAATTCTTTATTTTCTTTCTGTCACACGGTTTAAATTCATTAAATTGAACAAAAATAAAGAAAAAGCTTAAATTACTTTTTTTAAAAGAGCTAATGCTATTACCGTTTATAGTTATTGAGTAAGTGTTAGGTTTTTTTGTAAAATGATAAATATATTTTAAATAATTGCTACTTTCATAAATGTTTATTATTTTGTTATCATCTTTGTTCACAGTGTAATTATTATAAAAATAATTTAAATCATTTAAACAGTTGCTATAAAAGTTCATTTTGAATTCTAATTGATTTACGAGAGGTTTGTAATAAAAATAATTACAGAGCCTTCTGTTATAATAACAATTTTCATCTTTAGCAGTCTTAGAAAATGTATAAAAATAACATTTCCTACAAAAATAAACTCTTTCTGTATTAAATACTCCGTTAAATTTATAAAAATTTCTTAAATTCATTACATTAAATGTTGAATAATTTAAATCAGAGTTTAAATTTGATGATGTTTCTAATTCATTTAAATTAGATTGTAATACACTATCATTATCTAATTCGTTAGTGTAATTTTTTAAATTATATACTATATATTCTTTTTCTTGTTCATACATATCTATTTTATCTAGTAAATCTTCTTCATTTAAATCTAAATCCTCTTCAAATAAATCTTCATGATCATTTAAATCTAAATTCTTTTCAAATAAATCTTCATCATCATCAGTTTCCATTCTATTATGTTCCAAAACATTTATTAATGTGTAATGATCAAAAGAAAAATCATTTTGATCATTTTTATTTATTTTTTGTTCATTCATTTCTTGTCTATTCATTTTTTGTTGACTTGCAAAAAAATATAACTTTCTAAGTACTCTAGTCTTTCTATTTAAATCCATTTTTTTTAAATTGTTATTTTTATTTTTTTATTGTTATTTAATTACAAAGAGCTTAATTAGGAAAATTACATCAAAAAAATACCTCAACATACACTTCGGCAATAGTAATAGTTTTTTTCATAATAAAAACGATAGTTATGATTCATCTAACTTTTGTTTATCATCATTATCATCATCAAGATTAGTTACAAGTTCTTTATCATTTAAAACAAGATTAATTATAGATTCTTCTTACAATAAGAATGACAGTTATGATTCATCTAATTCTCATTTATTATCATCATCATCATCATCAAGATTAGTTACAAGTTTTTCATTATCTAGTTATGAAAAGAAAAAGAGCCATTATAGAGCACCATTTTATTATTTAACTGACAGAAAAGCAAGGTTTTAAGAAACAAATTCTAAACAAATATGAACGAAATTATGGAAGATATTATGAACAAAGAAGAAGAGAAAAACATACTATCATAGCAATAAATCTTCCAACAGTAATTCGTATTGACACAAGTAACACACTAAAATTGGTTAACAAACAAAATAATTTCAAACTTAATCCAACCAAAGGTCCTTTTTATACTCTAATTATATTCAATTGGCCTACTCTGTAAATACCATATCTACCTACAAATAACACACCTGTATATATCAATCCTATAAATGAACAATTAAATAATCAACAATTAAACAAATCTGTAGAAATTCTATGGCTAAGCCTAGAAGAAATTAAAAGAATAAATGAAGAAAATAAAAGAAAGCATGAAGAAAATAGTAGAAAGTTAAAAAATAAATAACAATTAAACAAACCTGTAGTAATTACATGGTTAAGTTTGTAGTAGAAAGAAACTTCTTCCTAAAAATTAAAAGAAAAATTTTCAGTTAAAAGTTTTTTAGGAAAAATTTTCCTTCATATTTACAAATACGAAAGTACATCAGAAGAAGTTGTTCAAATTAAAATGTATTGTAAATAAATTTGAAAAAGTAACAATCATCAAATATTTTAGTTTTTTCATCGTCAAAAGAGAAATCTTCTATGGTCGCATCATAATTACTACATAATAAATCATTCATTTCACCTTCGGAATCTTCTTTTATGTTATTTATATCTCTTTCTTTTATAGTTTCATCTTTCATATAACGACAAAGTGTTATCTTTGCCAAAGTGATAGAGTTTAATATGTGTAATATGGACTGTAGAAGTTGTATTTGGCTTTTAACTCTTCTTTCAACCTCCAGTTTCGGACTATTTATAAAGAAAGGTGTTATTGTTATTTGATTTGATGATTGTTACTTTTTTAGTCTAAAGACCTTCTTGCATTGCTTTATTTCTTCTAATAGTACTTAGTCTCTTAACTCTAACAATAGTGCCAACTTGAAAAGGATTAGTACTTTAAGTTCCGCGTAAGTAAGAATAATTGTTTTGATTTCTTTTTTTAATTATGCGATCTGTTATTTTTTGTTTTAATAATTTTAATTTAATTATTCTCAATTTTCTTTCTTAATTACTTGATGCTTCTTTGAGTAAAAATTCTTCATATAATTGATTAAGAGAATAACTTGTAGTTGAGTGAATAGTTAAATTGTAGGTTTCTATATAATTTGGTAAAGACTTTAACCAATCTTTCTTTCTTAATTTAATTGAATTTTTAATTGATTTCTTCAATGTTTGATTTACTTTTTCCACTATACTTTAAGATATTAATACATTCACAATTTTAAAAGCAAGTTCTATTCCCATTTCCTCGCAATAACCTTTAATAGTGGAATTAGAAAACTTTAAATCATTATCTAATCTAATTTTCAAATTATTTTTTACCTTTACTCCAACAAGGGTGAGCTTTTCAACAACATGTTCTAATTTTTTTTTTAATTACTTCACCATCTTTTGTTTTAGAAGAAAAAACAATTGTTCTTTTTATAAAAACATTAATAAAACAAATACAATGTTTAAACTCTTTAATATTCGAAAAATCAAAACAATCAAGAAAATACAAAGAAAACGGACCATTTGGAATAGTAATAGCACAAAGTGTTCATACTTGAACTTTAGATGAAGATATTTTATTTTCTTAACAAAACTTACATCTTTTAATAAATGTTTTAACAGCTTTAGTTTTTCTAATGAAATGAAATTCTTCTCCAATTGCAGTTAGCATTTTACTCTAGACAGTTATTTTTTTCAGTATTCTTTTTATAAATCTAAAAATAAATCCAAAGATTAAACTTTAAACTCTACATAACAACCTATTTATTTAAGGACGCAAAAAATAAAAAAAAAGATAAGAAACTTATGATTTGTTAAAATAATAATAAGTCTTGAGTCAAATTAGTCACTTTTACTTCTTTTATTGAATCACAATCCATTTCATCGTCATCTGAAATTATATTTTCATCATTAAAGTCTAAATTTTCTTCTTTTTCTTGTTGAATCTTTGCATTTTATGCAGCTTTTTTTAATCTTTTTAATTGATCAACTTTGTGTTTCTTTTTGTTGTCAGAAGGGATAATTGAAGATAAATTATTGTTTGCTTTTAATCTATATGTTGAAAGAAATATTTTGGGTGAAAGGTTGTGACTGGAAACTTTATAAGGTTTAATTTCTTTCTCTGAATTAAAATTACAATAAAATTTACAAAAATTTGTAATTATTACAAATATAACAATATCTTTGTAAAAACATTCCACAGTTACATTTTCTTGTTGTTAAATTAAAATCAAAATGAGATACATTTGTTGGACATCTTAAGAGTCTTGGAGGTTCAATGAAAACTTAAGAGGTCATTTTTTTACTGAAAAGACAGTGCTAAAAATCTGTCTCCAAAAAATAACTATCCAGAGTATCTCTAGTGTTAGTATGATTTTTACCATGAAGTTTTATAAGTAATTGTAAGATTTCTTTTTTACTTGGGACTTTTATCCATTTTTCTTTTTTTACTTTTTTGATTTTAAAATGAATATTTTTTTGAAAACTAAGTAAATTTTTTCTAATTTTATTTTCATCTTCTTTGGTCCAATGTAAAAGTACTTCTTTCTCCATGATAGAACCTTTATTAATAAAAAGTTCTTCATTTTCAAATTTTGTATTTTTTTTTATATTTAAAACGTGTCTACTATTGTTGATAAAAGGTAGTACTATTTTCTCATCTAAAAAGTAAATATTTCTAACAAGTTCTAATATTAACAACTCATTCATTTGCACTTCATCAAACAAATATTTTATATTTTTACTGAGAGGCTTTTCAGTTGGTTGCTTTATGGTTTTAGACATATTTTTTTTAAAGACAATTTACAATAAAAATTTTCCCTGAAAAACTTTTACCTAGACAAATTTTTTCTTGTTTTTCAAGGAAATTTTTTTCCTTTTACAAAGCCCAGAAGAAGTTAAAAGAATAAATGAAGAAAATAAAAGAAAGCATGAAAAAAATAGAAAAAATAAATACAGACAAAGAGAAAATATAAAATCAAATAAAAATATTATTAACAAGTACACAGAGAGAAAAAATTATGACTTATTTAACTCTTTTAAATATGATTGAGTTTCATAGAGAAATTATAAAAGTGACAATTTAAACAAAAATTCAGAATTGTTTAATACTGTGTTAGAGAAAAAGAAAGAAAATAATAAACTATTAAATTCTAAACTAACAAAGAAAATTTCGGATATTAATATAACATATTTAAAAGAAATAAGTAGTTTAATTCAAACTACGAATAGAAAATTTAAAAGAAAAACAACTTTACATGAAAATGTTCACTTATTTGAAAATAAGTATACAAACGTAAAGAAATTCTTTAAATATTATATCAATTCAAATATTAGTGATAGAGTTATTACTTTTTTTAAGGTAATATATTTTAAATAAAAGAGAGATTCAGTTGAAGAAAAGAAAATTACTAATGTTTATAAGTTGAATTATAAAAAGCAGAAAGAAAAGAAAAAATTTAAAGTTATTCTTAATTTTACAAGTGATATCAAATCTAGTATTAAATTAGCTTACATTGATAGTGATTGTAGTGAGGTATATAGAAAAATAAAAGATATAATGAATTACTATATACAAAAGACTATAGATGGGGACTTAAGTGAAAGAAATGAAAATTTTTATTTAAATGCTTTTTATAAATTGTATAACACTAAGAAAGGGTATAAAGTTTTATAATTTTTACCCTCAAAGTACAATCTTATTTTCAAATTGTTGAAAATAAGACAATTTAAATGTTATACACATGGAAAGTTTAGTTATGCCTTTTTATTAGGTGTTACTGATTATAAAATTGAAAAGAACAATAAAAATAGACATTTTTTTAATTGACTTATAGTTTAGATCTAAAAAAGAATGTATAGTTATGATATGCCTTTAAGTGATTTCATTAAAGTCATACATAGTTATTTAGTAGAATGTGTCTATCAAAAGATTCTGCAATACTTTAGATGGGAAAGAAGTCTGTATAACGATGATAATAAGGTTAGAATGAATATGAATTTAAATGTACAATACAATTACAATTCTTTATTTATTCCTGTATTTGATAATAAAAGGAAATATATTAGATTTGAATGGAATTATGTTGTAAAGATTATGATGATTTTTAATAATGTATCAAGTAACAATTTATATGAACTTTTAGTATGGATATTTGGAGAATTCTTTATTAGGTATGCTATAAAGAAAGATTTTGTACAATATTTATAGAAGGAGTTTTTTCCAAAGTATTAATTTGATAAAAGTTATTATATAAAGTATTACTTTCACTTTTTGAATATAATAAGATTAAACAAGGAAAGGTTGTTTGAAAGTATTGAATTTGGTTACTTTTTAGATATTGATTTAAAATAATAATTGTAAAATAAAACTTTTTTTTTTATTTTTTTAAAATTATTTGACCCATAAATTTCTTGTAATTTGTTGTTTTTGTAATTTATGGCTTTCTTTATATCAATCTCTAGAAGTTTAATAAATATATATTTAAATTTCTTAATTGGAAGAAATAATTTAATTAAATTCGTTTTTTTTATGTTTTATTTTAATTTAGAATTTTTTTTTTGAAAAAAAATATTTTAACAATAACAATGAAAAACATACAAACTATTGCATCAACAAGAACAAGAAAAATTAGGAAACTTAAAGATAACGTGTTCCAGGACAATATAAATAGAGCTGAACAAGAAGAAAGGAAAAGAAAAAGAGAATACAAGAAGAATTCAACAAAGAAAATTAAAGAACAAATAGAAGAAGAAGAACTGGAAAAAGAATTAATTGAATTGGAAGAAGAAAATGTTGAAGATTTTGAAGGATATAGATTTGATTTAACAATAAGAGAAGAAAGAGAAAGAGAAGAAAGAAGAGGTTTAGCCGAAAAAAATATAGTATAAACTTATAGTTTAGTACAGTTAATCTTTGATTTAGTTTATTCAACTTCATCTTTACAAGCAAGTATCCTGACACTTATTTCTCAAGAAGAAGAAACAGGCAAATAAAAGGAGAGCTAAAATGCTTTGTAAGTAATAATTTCAACAAAAAAGACTACAATTACCTGTATAATTAAGAAACATAAAATTTCACCAAAGAAAGAAGAAAAAAAGAAAGAAGAAATTGAAAGTAAAAAGAAAGTTTTGCCTTTTTTAGATTTTAACACCGAAAATTATGATTTTTCTAATCTTCAAGTTAGCAAAGAAATAACTTCAAATAGAATAGTAACGTCTATTAAATTAAAAAAAGCATCAAACAAAACAAAAAAAAACAACATGAAACAAGATTTTATAAAAATGTCCTATCTAGGGATGATTTAATTTTCACAACAATAACGATTATTAACTATTTAAAAAATTTAAAAGATTTACATTAGAAAGATAAAGTTGAATTGATATTTAAAAACAACAACAATACTTACCTCAGTGTATTTTGTTACATTTATAATTTTTATTCTATACATTCATCCTTAAGTAACAATTATATTATAGGTTTTGCTTCCAAAACAGTAAAAGATTTAATTATTTTTATTAAATCTTTATATAAAGAATTACTAATTGTTGCGGGTATGTTTTTTGGAAAGTTTTTGCATTTAGTGACTTTATTAAAATTTTTGGAGCTAAATGAAATCGTGACGAACAAAAGGGAATAATAAGAGGATTGATGTAAATGATGAAGTAAAAATTGTATTAGACTTTAGTAATAGGAAATTTAACGATTTATTCAAACAAATTGCCTGTAATCATTTAACTAAAAGTGAAGGTAAAATATTTTGTATTTATATTATTGGCAAAGAAATAGTTAAAAGTAAATCTAGTAATGGTTGGATTGTTGGAAATATTATTTATTTTCATAATATGGATAAATTAGTAGAGTTTGAGTTAAGGGAAGATGAATTAGAAATTTTACATATACACTTATTTAAGTTTTCAACAGAACTTCCTTTGTTAAATATAGAAAGAATATGTTTTAAATCTATAGAGTTTTATTTCTAGCCAAAAGTAGTGCAAGAATTAGGTAGTAATGACTTACAATAGGAAAAAACTTGTGCTTTTTTTTTAAAAGCAATAAATAATAGCGAAACAAAAAAGAGTGCTTCAACAACACCATCTCTTTCCCCAATTCTCTCCAAAAAAGATAACAATTATTTAATGTTACCTTTTATAACAGAATAAAACACAGTTGTTTTAGAAGAAAATATTCAATTAAGAAAAGTATTTTTATTAAAGTTGTGTACTTATTATAAGAAACAATATGAAGCGATAAAGTATAAATATGATAAAGCTTTAGGAATTATAGAAAATTTTGAGGAATTATGGAAGAATATTATGTTTTGACAAAGTCAAAGTAATAAATTCCTTAAAAATATTGATGCTTTGAAGTTAGAAGAAAATATTTTAAATATTGATACATTTTATTATAAGTTTGATTCTGGTAATGTTATTAATGTAGATAGAAATATTTTAAAGAAGCTTATTGAGAAGACGCAAAGATATGAAAGATATTATTTAATTGTTAATTTATTATTTAATAAGGATTATACTTTTACAACTGTTGAACAATTATTTAAGTTGGATCCTTCTGAAAGAAATGAGATATTTACTGTGGATTTTAAAATTGAAAAGATAATTGCGGGAATAAAAAATATTGAATTTAAACAAAATATCAAAACTTTCATACAAACAAGAAAGGAAGCGTTAGAAGAAAAGTTTAGATATGATGAAAAGAAAGAAAATAATAATTAAGAGCAAAAGAAAACAGAGAGCAAAAGAAAGAATTACTTAGCTAAGTTGTTTTAAATATATTAAGTTTTTGTTTATTTTAATTTTTTTTAATTTGAGACATTGTGTTTTTGAGTTAGTTTTTTGGATATTGTTTTTTGAGTAGTGTTTTGGACATTGTGTTTTTGAGTTAGTTTTTCATGATTAGGAATGAATTAGAAATTTTATTTTTTTTTTAATTTAGGACATTATGTTTTTTGAGTATTATTTTAAACATTGTGTTTTTTCACGATTTAATTGTAGATTTTATACACATTTCTAATAAAAAAATTCTGTTAAACAGATTTTTTTTCTGTTTTTCATAATGTATATAGTATTTTTTTTCTGTTACACTTAACTAAAATAACATAAAAATTACGTAAAAACATAGAGGATCATGTTGTAATAAAAAAAATTAACTTAAGTTACCTCTAATCTTTTCTTATCTACTGTAATCTCTCACCTAAACCACTGTGTATGTATTTACTTTACAAAAAGTGGACAATTAGCTTTCAAGCTTAAATTTTTTTAGTTTTTTTTTAAGCTTTTTTTGATAGACCAAATTTAAATTTGGGACTATATAAATCTTACATCTATTACCATACAGCTAGAATGTTATTTAACAATTAATAAAGATTCTTAATAAAACTCAAAAAAGAACAACATAACACAATAAAAAGATTACAAAAAATTATAAAACAATGTTATTGAAATAAAATCAATAATTTATTAATAATATACATATATTTGTAAACGCGAATATATTTATTTGGTTAATTATTAAAAGTTTTTAACTTAAAAACAGGCATAAAATTACTTAATTTATTCCTTTTAATAATTACCACTTGTTCACTATTAATATTTATTTTCTTTTTATACTTAAATTTAATTTCTAAATCAAATATTATTGATAACTTTGTTTCTAATTATAAAAAGGAAATACATATTTAACTTTTTTTACATTTATCTTATCTTTATCTTTATTTATAAATTATGTCATATTCCTCTTTTTTCTTTATTTTATTAATTTCTGCTTCATCATTTGTAATTAAGGTTATTGGATATATTATTTTTCTTTTATATATATTCCATTACTCTTTAAATCAATTAACTCTTTAAAAAAGATTTTATAAAAATGTTTAATTCAATTTTATAAAGTATACTTAGAAATATTGCAAATAAAAAATTATTTTCAATTTTTTTCCTTTCAAAAGATTCAAATTCATTCATTTGTATAAATATTAGATAAAAACTTATTGCAGATTTTTTAAAAGAGCTTATACTATTAACATTTAACATAAAAAAGTAAGTATTTTCATTATTTTTTATAAAACTGTAAATATTATTCCTGTAATTAAAACTGTCATATATATCATTTATATATTTATCTGGTTTTTCATTATTGTTTTAAAGAATCTTTAAAATAATTTAACTTCTTTTTATAATCTTTATAAAAATTAATTTTCATTTCAAGTTGATTAGCAAAAAATCTGTAAAAAAAATAATTACAAGCTCCATTATTATATAAACATATGCCATTTTCATTATTAAAAAATAATCATGACATTCTTTGTAATAATAAACTTACATATTTTTTTGAATACCATAGTAAACAAAATAATTTTTTACTATTAATAAACTTCTAATATCTACTATATCGCTTCTTGAGTAATAATTGTTTACTGTGTTGTCTAATATTTTTTGTAATAATTAAACAATAGTTTTATATTCTTAATTGAACATCTTGCTTTTAAAATAAATATTAAAATTTCTACTATTATTTCTTCTATTTTTTTATTTGTTAATATATTATTAAAATCAAATAAAAAATAAAAGTAGCCACAATATATTGAAGAATTATCACTTACTTCACTTTCTGCATCACTTTTAGTATCATTTTTGTTATTAATAAATTGATCTCTATACTTGTTATACACTTTATTAAAATAATCTTTTTCTCTTTCTAATATATCTATTTCTTCATTTAATTCATCTTCTTCTTCATTAGAATTTTCTTCTGATTCTTTCTTTTTATTGTTAAATTTTTCTGTTTTATAACAATCTAAACTTCCTAAATGACCAAAAGAAAAATTATTTTAGTTACTATCTTCAAGTAAGGTAAATGTTAACTAATAAAAATTATTAAACGCTTATTCTTTTTAATTTGTTATATTTTTCCATTTTTTTCTGTTTAAATAAAAAAAATAAATGTTTAAAAATTTTTATAAATATTTAAAAATAGAATATTTAAATATTTAGGCTTGTTCAATTAATTTTAACCATATTATAAAAAAAATAGCATCAAAGAAAAGTAGTCTTCGTATTTTCTTGTTTTTGCAAGTTCCGATTATAAAGTATGGAGGAAAATACTACATATCAACTATAGACCTAAAGTTCTATTTAGGTTATAATCAATAAGTTATAAATTATTTAAAAATATATAGAGTGTCCAATTCTATTAGATACAAAATAATTACATTAGAAAACGAAAAAAAACAATCAAAAAACTTTATACAGAATTGTTATCTTATAAATTGTTTATTATAAAAAAAAAGATAAACACATAGTGTTAAACAAATATAGAATGAATCATGGCTTATTAATGTTTAAACTTGATGATTATTTGACTTTTATAAAAAAATCTTTAAAACAAATTCAAAATTATATTGAAGAAAATGATTATTTAATTTATAAGCAGTTCTATTCTTTTGATAGAACAATCTCGGAGAACAATATATATGATATAAAAAATTACAAATGTATCATTAATATTGATCAAAACATAGTAATATTTTTAGTTGAAAAAAAAAGTTTCTTTTTTTTTATTTAAAATAAAATTGTCAATCATTTCCAATATTCTAATGGACACTAGAACTAATTTTTAAAAAAAGTAAAATGCAATAAAAATAAATATAAAACTAATAATATTAAATAATTTATTTTAAAAAAATAAAAAAACAACAATGTATAAAAGTCACAAAACAAGATATTTTCATTACAATTTATCAAATGTAAATGATCAATCATCTTCTCTTCACAAAGAAGAAGAATTAAAGTAGTCAACAAGTACTAATTAACTACTTTCTCTTCCAACAACAATCAGATGGCCAACTTCAAGTAATAATCAACCACCTCTTCCTCCAGAACATGAGTCAAATTCTAATTAACCTTGTTTTAAAAGAAAAAAAGAATATTCTTTTATTAGAATTGAACTTAATTCAAAGAAAAGAAAGAATGTATTAGGGGAACACTATTATTTTTATAGCGTTCCTAATATATAAAAAAGATATAAACAATAAAGTTTACAGTTAAAGTTATCACCAGAAATATTATTTAGAAGACAAATATTAGAGAAAAGTAAGAGGGTTGATAAAGTAAAGTTGTTAATATAAATAAAAAGAAGAACAAAAAAACTGAAATTTAATTTAGTGCAGCGAGTGCCTATTAAAGTATTAAAAGTATATACTGGAGAACTGACTGTTTATAAAGAGTCAGTTTATTCTAATATGATATTAAAATCATTTTTCAATAAATATGAAGATGCAAGATTTAGTAGAAATGAATATTCTAGTATTTATGAATATTATAATGCAATTAATAACATTATTAATAAATAGATAAACAAAAGTGAATACGATTTATTGTTTACTCCAAGAGAAAAAAAAGAATATTATATGTATTATTTCAACAAATTATATGAGAGGAATAGAAATTTTATTAAGAATTTACCAAAAACAACATTTACTTTATTTAAAAAACTCAAAATCAATACATTTAGAGTATTTGTTTATATAAATTACAATATATATTTTTTAGTAACTTTAAGTAGTAGAAAAAATATTATTAGGAATGATTCAAATCATATGATTTTTAATTTGATTAATAATTATAATATTTATAGATCATCAACTTTTTTTGATTTACAACAATGCTCTCTAATTGCGCTATATTTAACAAAAATAATGACTGAAAGTAATGACAAATTGGTAAAAAAAATAATATGTTATATGTATTTTAGGTTTTAAAATTCTCTTGTTTTCAAAAAAGATTTCAATAGAGTTGAAGCACAAGTAGAAAATTATTTAAACAAGTTAGATGAAATTTTAAGGAAATATAAAAATTTTTGTTTTATGTTTTTTGAAATTGTTAATACTTATTTATTTACTCAAGGTCTTAACTTTAAATGTTTAATACAAAAAGGATTAATGAACGTTATTTAATGTGTAGTAGTTGTGCGTCGTTATTTGTGTGATGAATTAAAGCAAAATATATGTTTTATTTTATACAAATTTCATATCTAAAGTTATGGTAAAAGAAATTAATAAACTATTAATAAATGTAACATTAGTATTAGATTTTTTATATATAGTTAATAGAAAAAAAAGCAATATTTACTTTAAAGAGTAAAAAAACTTACGTTATAATTTTATGTACTATTTACAACTTTTTTAGGACACTTTTAAAAAGTAATACAACTATTTTAGAAAGCTTTACTACAAGAACATTGAAAGATTTAATTATTTTTATTAAATCTTTAGATAATATAGAATTTGCTACATTTATTGATACTTTTAATACATTTAAAAACATTTTGATTTTAATTAAGTTTATTAAAAGAACAAAGAAATTAAAATATCTAAATGCTGATAAATTAGATGTAGATAATGAAGTATAAATAGCAATGTTTATTAAACAAGAAACATTTGATGCTGTTATAAGAGAAATATTATTATATTACTTTGAAATTGTTTGGAAATTACTGTATAGGTAAAAAAAAGATAGTAAAAGTTGGATTAAAAGTAGAAGATAAATATTTAGTTAAAGATATTATGTTTTATAACAACTGTGAAAAGATTAAAGAAATAGAATTGAGAAGTAAAACTGAATTAAAAATTCATTTTATGTATTTATTTAAGAGAATTGGCTTTAATAGACTTTTAAACATTTTAAAAACTGTTAAAAAGAATTTTACACCACTAATAACTTTATCAGTACAACAACAAGTACAAGCATTAATAATTACAACGCTATCCATTTAAAAACTACTTGTTATTGAAGAATTTGTAACTTTAGAAGAAGTACAACAAATAATTACTGAACATAGTTCAAAAATTTTAGTTCTTTAAATAATTTTTTTGAAACTAATAGTGTACAAAAACAGTTATTTAAATTTTTACATAAAGATTCTCATTTTAATAAACAGAATTTAAATAAACTATCAAACATTTTAGAAGTAACTTCTTTTTACAAAAAAAGCTATAAGCTCTAAAGAGAAGTATAAAAAAGCAACGTTAATGATTGAAACATTTAATGAATTATATAGTAATATTAATAAGCAAAAAATTCTAAACAAATAAACAAGATATCAAAAGAATTTCAATGAAGAAAGAAATAGATATTGTTGAAAGAAATTATTATTGTAGATTTATTTTTGGGAGAGTTTGTGATATTAATAA